>JABAJV010000026.1:0-64839 GCA_018854895.1 Tricholoma furcatifolium
AATTTCATTATTAAGAAAAGGCGACGAGAAGGGAATATGAGTGTATTATAGAACATTAACTATGGAAATATCAACCAAGTAATCCAACGATTAATCATTGAATCAAGGAGTCGTCGTCTCTCCGGCGGGGCGTTGTTCACCTCTGTAGCTTGCCGCCTTTATCGCGGCCTCTCTATCCTCCAACCTCTCATCAGCTTTCCTCACTGCGATGTCACGATTTCGCGCGGCTGCATTTAAACGTTTCACGCGTTCATTGACATTGATGAAGTGACCGCCGACATCGACAAACTTGACGGAAGGTCGCCCATTCTTGGATATAACCTGAACCTTCTCCGGTGTTTGTGTTGTGGGATCATCGACGCGGGGCACGAAACGACGACTTGACTTGAACGCATCGCGCTGTGCAGTAAAGCGCTTCGCTGTAGTCTTGGCGTGCTCCAAAGACGCTGGGATAATTGGTTCCTGACGCAATATTAAACGATACCATTAACGATAATAAAACTCAAAGACTTACTCGGCCATCCTCAGGAACGGATTCCCAGTACATTTGTTGATATCGTTGACGAGCAGCGTCACGATTTTCATCTTGTTCGAGCATATCTGCTTCATGGACGTCTGTCCGGTTGGCGTCAATCTTCATCACCTGGTCGGGGACATTAAGGATGGTCTCCATTCCTTGACGGAAACCAGTCTGAAGTGTCATGCCCTAAGAGAATATCAGCAACTATGCGAGGACTCACAAAATGAGTGAAGGAGAAAATCAGACGGTGTTGTGGAAGAATTATGACTAACCTTCTATAAAACGAAAGGGAAGACAGTGAGTCAAAGAGTAACCATGTTGAAAGTTGATTGTAAGACTAACCTTGACCCAATCCGCTTCCATCCCCTTCAGCCTCAGTATTGCATCGACGCGTTTAAGACTGAGGTGAAACCTCTGCGATAGTGCACGGACATCGTTCGCAACTGGGTCTTTCATGTAAAGTTCATATATGGAAGTACGAGTACTGTCGGAGATGGGTGGAGGCGGCTTAAAGGAAGGGTTCATGGGAAATGGCTAGATAGGCGAATGAACAGTCATTTAGTGAAAGAAAGAGACAAAAAGTAAGATGAACTCAACTACATCACCACCGAGCCACTTGTTGGGTTTGTTGGCCTTCCTGAAGGTCTCGCCAGCGGACATCATAAACTCCTTATACGTCTCGGGCTCTCTCGTTTCTGCTTTAGCCTTCTTTTCTGCCTCTTCCATCTCTTCCATCACGTCGTCAATTGCGTCTGTCTCGTCATATTCTGCTGCCGGAGGCTCTGGAGTGAATTCGGCGCGTTTTGAATGGGTAGAGGAGATACTGCGTATAGAGTGACGTTGAATAGATGGTCGCGCACAAGGGCGGACACATCTAGGAGCAAGGCGGAGGGAGGAAAACATGGACCCGCTACGTTACTAGTCGCTTCTTTACTTGTCGTCAAAAAAAGTTGTGCGGCACGCGCCGTTCCCACGGTGTCACGGGTTCCGCGTTATGCACGCGCTCTTATTCAAGTCAACCTGAAATTTAGTATTCCATTCCATTCAAGCAACCCTCTCACTCATAATCACACATATATACAGCAAGGTGAGTATATTGACAATTACAAACAAGGAATTCAATCAGATTCGTCACCACCATCTGAACTTGCAACTTCACTCGACGCATCCACATCCTTCGCTTTCGTAGCCGACGCAGCCGTAAACCCAGAAAGTATGCTAGAAGCACCGCCAGCACCAACGCCGAGGCCTTTTGCGGCCTGCGAGCTTTTCCATGCGTGTGCCATCTGTAGGAATTTGAATGAGGTAGGATTGGCCTCCCGTTCGTCGTCCGCGAATACAATGTCCCAGTCTACACAATACCGTCAGAAAGAAAATTTAATCTTTGATAGAGAGAAAGGCTGACCTTCCACCGTCTCCCCTGTTTCCTCGTCCACATGCCGCCGTTTGGTACTGATAGGCATCATGGCTTCTACCTTCGCGACGTCCGCTGATGACCCACTGACTTCCTCAAAAGTCTTCCATACATTGAGGAGGACAACACGCTGCAAGATTCCTTCAATAAATCAAATTCGTCAGACTGTGACTCCTGCTCACCTCGCTTTTGAGACCCTTCGACTTCAAGTCCTTATAACCACGCTCGAACACGGCTCTTGCAAGAGCAGGATCGCCGGGGACCGTCTTCATCTCAGCTTCCTCTTCCTCTTCCTCCTCTTCCTCTTCCCTTTCTGCTCGAGGCACAGGAATAGGTTCGCCCTCGAACATGGCGTACGCGATCCACACCTTGACATGGCCACTGAGGGCAACAAGGCGTTCGTATAACGAACGTGCCGTCTCGCGTTCGCCTTCCCCAACTTCGAAGTCGATGAAAGCTTTCCAGAGCAACTCGGGCATCGATAGTTGAGGTTGTGAAATGCCGAGTTCAAAGATTGCCCGTGTGCGGTCGAAGTCTTGCAGTTGAGATTCAAGTTCAGCGAATTTGATCCAGGCTGGAGAATTGGCCGAATCGAACTGAATAGTGAGGGGTCAGTATCTTCTACGTCGATGATAAACTCGTTATATATACCTCGAGGTACTTTTCGTACAATGTGCGAGCTCGGTCAAATTCTCGAAGCTGTATGATACGTCAATATCAAGCCCACTGAGAACATAGAAGACTCACTTCAATTTCGAGTTCAATATAACCCTTGAACAACGCCTCTTTAGGACACATGCCAATGGCATTGCCCAGAATTTTCCGAGCAGCAGGAAGGTCGAGTCTTCTAACCTCAAACTTGGCGAACATTACCCAAAGTTTCGCAAACGTGAACTGCTTGTGCGGAACAAGAGAGATCGCGGTCTGGTAGATCTGTCGAGCACGGCCATAGTCCTATTCAATGGCATGAGTGTCATTTTCGAAAGAATGTACCCGTAAACGATCTCACCTTGGTCTCGATCTCCTCGAAGAGTGCGTAGTTGAGCCATAGGAAGATGTATCGTCTCCAATGGCGTTTCTCTCCACCCGGTGGTACCTGTGCGACAGCACGCTCATACACCTCCCGTACCCTTGCCGCCGCAGCTTCTTCCTCCTCTACTGTACCGCCCTCGTCGCGCAAGTCTCGTAAAGCGCCTTCTTCCAGGCGCGTGTAGTCAAACCAACAATCGTAGTTGCGCCCGTCCTGCGATAGCTCATCTTCGTACTGGATTCGACGCTTCCCGAGGACAGTATTCTCGAGCGTGTTCCGCGTACCATGTTGTTTCTCAAACTTCGTATACGATGCGTATAGCCCCGCAGATTTTGAACGTGGTATTCGTGCCAACGCGAACTAAGCAATGCTGCTTAGAGACTTCTGAAAGCACCAGAGGATGCAGAAAACGCACCTTATAAATAACCCTCGCACGTTCATACTCCTTCAACCTTGTCTCCATCTTCGCAAACGCCCCAAACACCGCCTGCGCCTTCTCGATCTGCTCTTCATCGTCTCCATAAAACTCCAGCGCCGTCTGGAACACCTCGCGCGCCTTATCCAGCCGCCCCCTCTCCTCCTCGAACTTGCCCCACTTCACCCACACCCTGGGCTCTGGGCGAATCGCAATCCAGCGCTCGTAGATGGTGCTCGCGCGGTCGAGCTCGTGGTAGCGCTCCTCGAGCTTGATATACGCCTGCCACGCCTTGTCATCGGGCTCCCACTGCATCCAGCGCTCGAACACCTGGCGCGCGCCGGGGATGTTCTGCAGGAGCTCCTCGAGGAAGACGTACTTGTACCACAGCTGGTCGACGCGGGGGAGGAGCGTCACGGCGCGGTCGTACAGGTTCCGCGCGTGCTGGACGTTGCGGTTCTTGAGCTCCATTTCGGTGTAGCTGAGCCACAGCTGGACGCTGCGCGCATCGACGTCGAGCGCACGCTCGAAGACGGATCGTGAGCGGGCGAATTCGTTTTGGCTGGCCTGGATTTACGAAGAAAAAGAGTCAGGAAACGACGGGGGGTTGGTTTTGGTTCGTCCAAAACGACGTACCTCCCAATTAGCATACTGCAGCCACTCCTTTCTAAAGAAGAAAGCAAACATCAGCATGAGCATACAACTCCCAAGTCCAGAAAACCCCCAAAACTCACATACTCCCCCTCGTCCTCCGTATCCGCTCCTCAAACTCCTTCCTCTTCCGCCCGCGGTACTCATGCAGCTCCTCGAAATCCTCAACGCGCTGCCTCGGAGCCCGAAACGCAGTTTCCTGTCGTTCTTGTGCCTATCGTGTCGCAAACCCTCATCAGCCAACATTCACCAAGTATCTGCATGAAATGCAATGTACCTCACGGAGCAGCTGTTCAGCTGTAATCTACACAGACACCGTCAGTCATTCAGTCACCACTTCCGCAAAGTGTCAATATCTACATACCTGCACCGCCGCTGGCGCCCTGTTTTTTATCCTACGATTCACATTAAACATCAGCCTCCGTATTATAGTAGCATCGAATGCAAGACCTACCGTGGCGCGCGTCCATCCTGCATCGTGTCGGTAGTAGCAGCAGTAGTAGCTGATAGTAAATAACTCAAACCTTGAACGCGATTTCACACAAGTGTCACACTGTGTGACACGGGACTCAGAATCACTATACGCCCACAATACAAGCACAACGACCATATGAACATTTTTTTGTAAAGACCAAAAAAACTAAACTATTAGCAACAAAAAGGGGAAGCCACACGACTGGCTACAGCACAATAAATGCCATGGCCAGCCATGCAACTACGTACTGTATCTGTAACTCCAACCGCGGCGACGTCGAAGAAGAAGAAAAAAAAAACAAAACCGTTCATTCATATAAAAGAGCAAGGGGAGGCCTCGAGCCCGAAGACCACGAACCGGGACCTCCAATAAATACGTAAACGCAACCCCAACGTACATCCCGGCACCAAGAAAGGAAAAAAAGCAGTCAGCAAATGAGCAATAAGATAACGTGCGGAGGGAGCTCGAAAGGCAAGATAAGTAAGTAGGTAGGTAAAGAAAAAGAGAAAGAGAAAGAGAAACCGGTATACAGAGGTATACGTGTGCTTTCAGCGCAGGATCGCAATGTTAGCATCCTACCAATTCATGCTACTCTCCGTCAAAATCGGCGCCGAGATGGTATTCGGGATGACATTCCTCCTCTGCGTCATCCCCTGGCCCTGGGAGACGGGACTATACTCCCCCGACGCCAGACCCGCCATGGCAGGCGGGCTCTGATACCCCCTCAACGAGTCCTCAGCATAATAGAAGCTCCTCCTCCTCTGTCCACCGACACTATCCTGATCGAACTCCCGTCCCTCAGGTCTCGCCCCAATGAACGCGCCATCAATCGGGTCGCTGAGACGCCTATGCGCGAGCTCCTTGCGGCGCTTATACGACCTATACGCGAGCACCGCGAGGACCAAGAGCGCAATACCGCCCAGGGCGCTCACCACACCGATGATCGCGTCCTGGCGGGACTTGCTCCCGCTGCTCGACGCGCCAGCCGCGGCGGTGTCGGACCCGGAGGCGGAGGACCCGCCGACGTTGTTGGGGTCCGCGACGGCGTTGAGGCTGAACCCGGGGTTGACCTGCTGCGCGAGGGCCTGCGCGACGGTGTCCGAGACGCCGGTGTAGAACGCGGACTGCTTCGCCTTGATCATCTGCGCGAGGGTGTCGACGTCGGCGGAGGGGATGTACCCGAGCCACGTTGTGCCGAGCTCGTTCGCGTCCTGCGAGCCGGTGTACGACGCGGGAACGTAGACCTGCAGCACAAAGGTCATGACTTGGTCGGCTGGGGGAGAACGTCAGTTAGGCTGCAACTTTTTTTTTTTTTACAAAAAAAAGAAACGCGTGCGCGCACCTTGAAGACCAAGAGCAGTCGCGATGATAACAGGAAGCCACGCAAAGATCTGGGACGACGAGACCGAATTCTCCGCAACAAAGGGCCAATTGAGCTGCTGATCGAACAAAATACTAATCAACGTATAATCACTGGGCACCGTGGTCACATCCAACGGGGTGGGTGGATAAATGCGCGCAGGAATCCCCGATGGCAGCGCCGCAGTAGTCAGCGTCGTAACCGGGGCCGTACCAGTGGAAGTCCCACCACCACCACCACCGACGGTTGTGGTTGCCTGATCAGGATTAGTCAGCGTCGGTGTGGCCGTTGTTGTGGGAACAGACGCGAGGGCCAGCGTGGTCTCTGTCAGAACGAATGTAAGCTGAGAATTGACTGAGACTGTTGACGAGGTGGTCGTAGAGGCAGAGCTGCTTCCGCTGTCAGTTTCGGTGGCGCTGGTAGCGGAGGTGGTGCTGTTGGCGACAGAGGTAGGGAAGACGATGACTACGCTGCTGCTGCTGCTTGAGTCAACGCTGGTGGTTGCATTGACACCGGCGCTTGAAGAGCTGATAGAACCGGTATCTGTGGCTGTAGCTGGAGCACTGGTGGGAGAGGATGTGGGAGAATCGGTGACGGTGGAAGCGGAAGATATTGCGGTACCGGTTGCAGTAGCAGTGGTAGTAGCAGAAGTGGAGTTGGCGGAAGTTGTAGGGTTCAGGAGGCTAGTAACGTCAGATACGATGGAAGATATAATATTTCCGGGAGTGGTACTGCTGGTTGCTGCAGTGGTGGTAGCAGTGGTGGTAGCAGTGGTGGTAGCAGTGGTGGTAGCACTGTCAGTAGTAGTCGCAGAATCGGTAGACGACGTAGACGATGTGGTAGTTGTCGTTGTCGACGACGGATCGAGAATACTTGTTAATATACCAACAATACCGCCGGTAGATGTGGAAGTTGAAGTGGTATCAGTCGTGGTAGCAGTCGTTGAAGAGGAGTCGGTTGTCGTTGCAGTTGTAGTGGTGCTGTTACCAGATGTGACAGAGGTAGCAGACAAGACAGAGGTAGTGCCTGTGCTGGAAGTGGTGGAAGAGGTACTTGTTCCCAAGCCAAGGAGACTAGTTCCATCGCCGATGAGGCTGGTGAGTCCACCAAGGACGCCACCATCAGATGAGGAAGTGGACGAAGACGAAGACGACGAGGATGAAGTGGTTGAAGTGGTTGAAGCGGAAGTGTCAGTAGTTGTAGTTGAACCCGAGCCAGAGCCATCCGTGGGGGATGATGAGTCCGCGGTCGTTGATGCTGACGTGGTAGAAGATGAGGACGAGGACGAAGACGTAGTAGACGTCGACGATGTAGAGCTTGAGCTGGTTGATGATGAGCTGGACGACGACGAAGTCGAAGTCGAAGTCGAAGTCGAAGTCGAAGTCGAAGTCGAAGTCGATCGTGCGTGGTTATGGCCTCCTAGCTCATTGCCTGTAGATGTGTGAGATTTTTGAATTGGACAATAAAAGACGACTTGCCCAGGTTACCAGCGATGTTACCGACGCCACCGAGTATCTGGCGTCTCTCTAGCTTGTTTGAAAGAGCACGGCGGATGTGGGGAGGGCTCTCTAGGGCATGAGCGTCGGCGTAGGCAAGGACGAGGACAGAGGCGATGAGGGAATAGATAGGAAGGCGCATCTGGCCAGCACTGAATGAAAGAGCGTGGATATGCTGCAAACAGCAATTGAAGTCGGGGCGAGCTGCGAGGAACAAAGAGACTAAGAATGAGATGGGAGTGAAAATGTCAATTCATCACAACCATCACTGACCTATCAATCACTGTCTCCCACGCTCAACATCTTCCACCTCGTCCTTTATAGCTGCACGGCCATCCACGGCCACATGCCTCATGAGTGATCATCAAATAAATGCCCTTGTTATCCCTCCCATGATTTCTCGCGCAGAGCATCCACGAGAATCCCTCCCATACCATGTAATAAAACACTCTGCATCCATCTCTCTCACCCCCGCCCCACCGCAGTTCACCAGTGTATCCACCTCAAACATCAAACGTGTCGGATCCGCCCCGTTCATCGCCATCGGATGCACACTAGCATGCATCATCCCCTGCCGAATTCCGGACATATCCAGGCTAAACCACTTGCTAGCTGGATCAAACCATCAACCACCGTCCCTCCAGCCAGCACCTCGAGCTTTCAAGGCTCAAAGAACCTCTGAGTCCTGACCCCGGATGTCATCCACTTGACCAATGATAATGACATTCGCCAAGCTCTTTATCACCGCCATCTGACGGACGCCACACATCATCTTGCTCAATCCTCATACACGTTTTAAGGGGGCCCGGCGCCTATTCCTCTTTTAGAGTCTCGCTCTTTCCTACTGCTGGTCATCGACAGCATAGAGCAATCATTAAAGAGATCCAGACTAGAGCAGATGCAGTTCACGTCTAACTACAAGTATACTCATCACTTTGTCATGCATGCCCTACCAATGCACCTCATTCTCCCTGACGAATCTTCCTTCTGGATGTCTACTGTCTACTAAGCCTTTCCTTGCATGCTACAGGTAACCGCGTTTCCGCGGCTCGAAGCATTCTTACGTCTGCTCTCACGCGCACACCTACGTCTCACGTCTCACTCTGACTCTCAAGCTTGCATCCTCCAGACTCTCACTCTCCCGACACACCCACGTACGAGTGACGACAATTCTTTCTTTTTCCAAATACTCCACATCCGAATCAAGTAACCCAGTCCCACACCCTAACTCTCACTCTCACTCCCATCTTCGTCTTCGCTACCACCTAATCCGTCGTCGGATCCGGCGCAACAAGCATAAACGTCCCCGCAACCGGGTTCCCCAACCCCGTCGCCTCCGCAAACGCACTAATATTAAAATTCTCAATCGACGTATCAGCCGTAACGAGCGTCTGCGCATTGAACCCCTCCGGCTGCTCAAACAACAAGAATATATACCGATGCGCAGGCGACCCCGCCGGCGGCGTGGGCTGCTTGAAATTCGAGATCGCCGCCGTCTCGTTCACGAGCCTCTGCAGCACCCCGCCCTCGCCCGCGCGGGGGTCGATCGCAAAGAAATTCGCGCCCAAAAAGTGCCGAATCTCAGCCTCGGTAGGATCAGCCGGCATCGGTGCGTCCGGGTCCACCGTCGCAACGACGAACGGGCCCGCGTCGCGCAGGCCTGCAGCGGCGAAGGTCGGTGGGCCGGCGGTGGCTGTTGAGATGGTACAGAACTTTCAGCGCCGTTATATACTAATGTCCTGGCGATGGCTCACCATTCCTCGGTAACTGAATCCCCGCATGGAGCGTGATCGACGGGCCCGTGGGCTGGGGGAACGTCACCTCGAGGAGCGCGGTCGGTTTGAACGTGATGAATATGTCTTGTGGGATCTAATACCAATGAACACTGTGGTCAATGTCATATTGGCCCGGGGGGGTGGCTCAGGCTCAAGGCAGGCTCAGGCTCACCGAAGCCGCTTCGAACGCCTCTTCGACTGTGCGCAGGTTCGTGTCCTGGGTCCTAACCAGGTTCGCGAGCGTCAACAGCGCGAGGAACTTGAATCCGGAGATATACATGGTCAGTCAGTCAGTCAGTTGTCACGGTGTGGTGTGTGCGTTGAACCGTCTTCCTCCGAGTCAGGCTTTATACTAACTCAATACCTGCCGCGGGACTGGGGCGCGCCATGAGAACAGAACCTGCACTTTCCCAAAGATCTGGCGTGCGTGGGTGTGTAGCGAGGAACCGCCGTCCTAAAAAGAATAAGGACAAGCCCACCGCCTTCTACAGAGCTAGTGACTAGAGCCCATCCTTGGGCCTATCGTCGCACGACTCGGACTCGGACTCTCAGGCTCAGCGAGGTGGCATTCCGAGCCCACATACGTGACCCGTCTCCGGGCACTCAAGCGGGTCCCCCAAGTCCCGCTTCCGGCATGAACGCACTGCAGTCTGCCATTAAGATTATCAATCGGCGTCGTGGACTGAGCTGAGCCATCACCAAAGTCTAGTCAACTAGTATCAAACCCAACCGGCTCATGATAAAACATAAGAACACCAATCTAGCACAAGAACTTCGAGTTACGCAGCGAACCATGACTTGGATGTTCATCAGGCATACGCATACGAAGACACACGACACGCCTGTGAGCAGCTGATTCCATGCGGGGTTCGCGCTAATGGCCAACTGGGGCCGTGCGTCGTGATTACAGTGCATCCGGGCGTTCCCTCCTAGGATAATACTGAAACATCGACATCGACATCGACATCGACATCACGGCCTCAGATTCTAATTGCACCAGACGGTACTAACAACAAGAGCGGACAGAACAAACACATGCGGCTCGTTATATGAAAATGAGTTTTATGTATAGTACTAGCTAGTTATTATCGCATTAACGCGAGGAGCTTGAACTGGGAAACGAGATATCGAGGGAGATGAAGTTTGTAGGAGGCCAAGGAGGTTAGATGTCCCAAATCAATTATCAAGCCCTCAAGGGAAAAGAAGGGATGTTGTCGGAAGGCCACCTGCATAAGGTCTGAAGGTGATGGGTTTAATCTGACAGGGTATGTAATCGGGACCTTGAGAGCAGCATTATTCTTCATTCTCTGAGTGGTCTGTTTCGTCGTCAGTATCTTCCTTTCCAATTTCAATCCAATCGACAACATCGACAAAACGTTTAAAGTCTTCCACCCCAATGGTTCCCTTTTTCCCAGATCCATAGTAATTGCTTTCAATCTGCAGCAACTTGATAGGCAAATTGGCTTCAGCACGGAGCTTGACACAATTCAAAAGCTTCTCTGCTATCCCTAACTTGTAAAAGACTCCTCCAAAAACTAATGGTCCAAGTCCGATTACAAGGGTCGTTAAAGCTGGAAACGCTGGGTGTAGATCTGGGCCCGGGACAGTCTCAACACTGGCATCCGAGTCGGCGTCTGATTGTTCAACATGCATTCCACGACACAACGACATGATTGTGTCGGATAAGTTCCCATGAACCTTGAGTCGTGCGATGCGTGGAAGGCCGCTAAGGAGTGTCCAAAGGCCTGTATCCCAATCAAAATCGCTTTCCAGTTCCAAAGATATGAGTTGGTCCAAGCAAAGGGCTTGCAAAATGTTCGAAGTGAGAAAGACTGTTCTCATGGTGTCACTGTTCTCGTAGCCCAGTACAATTGCGGGCGGTTCCGGCGGCGAAAAGCCGACCAATCGTTTTCCTTTTGACTTCCAGCATCGGATCCGACAAGCTGATAAGAAGAGCTCCGAAACTAGACCGTCTGTCGCATCGTCCACCTTTTGGGCCAGATATTGCAAAATCGGGCCTGCCAGTGACGCCGTAGATGGAATAAAAACTATCAGGCTGACGTCGTCCTTAGAGAGTCTCACAGAGTCGAAGAAGGGGGCAATGACTTCCAGGCTCTCGCATGACAATTTTATCTCTTTAAGGCATGTCATGTGTATCCTCTCTGTGTCATGCAATGGCAATATTAATGTAAAAGGATGGATGTCGGCGACTGAGAGGGTTTTGAGTGCAGGCAACTGGGAAAGGAGACGAAGAAGCTAAACTATTGACGGTCGCAATTGCACCGGGATATTAGACATGACGAGTGTTTCGAGGCTGTTGGATGGGTGCGGAAGCTCCCAATGTATCCCATAACCACAGAGTTTGAGATGTTTCAGAGATGGTGATGCCATGATAATGCTACCCGGAAGCATGAATTTGAGAGCATTAACACGCCATTCAGAATCGTCGATGGCGGCAGTAGACCTCATTTCAAGTCGTTCTATCATCAATGGGCCATTTTGCGGAACGAGTAACTTCAGGAGTTCCAGAAAGTCATCAAGGCTGATAGATTTCCTATCTCGGGGCTGTCTCCTGTTGTACATATCCACTTCACGATAACCCATGTCCACTTCACGACGACCTAGGAAGAGTTCCTTGATTCGATGTAGATGGGCAGCCAGGGCTTGCTTTAAGACACCGTACGCCTTTTTGTTGATTCTTTCATATGATATCACGGACAATGCGGCGCCTCTCGAACGTTCAAGCATCTGGAAAGCCCAGGTGCGACATTCGACGTGTATCGTAGACCATAGGTTAGGAGTGGCAAGTGCTACCTCACGCCAGTGGGAGCAAACATGCGATATAGATGGCATCCATGGAAAGGGGTAGATGATTTGGATCTGTACGATCTGACCGGGCGGCCGGCTCAAAATCTTCAAATGGCTCGCCGTCTTTGACGACTTGCTGGAAAATATAGGCGAGGACCTCCGTGGGGATTCGACAGGTGATGGTGAGCGCATTCTTGAGCCTCTTGTAGTAGTAAATTATGGACCAATGGATCCTTATCTGTTCTTCAATATACTTATGAGCTTCAGCTCTGCTATCGGGTGTGCTATGGAGGGGCCCTTCGAGTTTCGGATCTACATAGGAATATACTTCAGGTTGTTCAGTTCAGGTTATGTATGAGATAGATACTTCAGAATTACTACTCACCCATTTTTTCCGCTATACTTCGGAGTCGAAGCTGAAGCTATCGACACGTTACCAGGAGCAAGTTTCTGATTCGGAAGTCAATGAACATCCTCGCTGTTACGTGAGTTTGATGACGAGAGCCAGCTGACGTCAAGTCGTGGACTTGTGGCGAAGGAAGATCAAAAGTGCCAGGTGTGATATCTGAAGATGATGAATGGGGCGTAAATGATCGCGCTACTTGTGTTACAGAAAAATTGTAGTGATTCTCAGTCACCGAAACTATTACGAATTGTAATTGGGAGCATAAAACTTGGGGGGCTATTACTCTTCTGAATCATTGTCCGATTCCAATCCAATCAACAACATCAATAACATCGATGAATTCCTCCAGACAAATTGAAGCTTCCTTGCTCACGTATCCGTTGCATTCAAACCGAAGCAACCTAACAGGCAAGTTGGCTTCAGCACGTAGCTTGACGCAATTCAAAAGCTCCCCCGCCATCTTTAAGTTTCCGGAATCATTGTAAGCGTCAGCATGCAAGGTGAACAACCATTTGAGTCCGAGTGTGAGACTTGTTAGAATTGGGAATGCTGGATGTAGATCTGCATCTGGCTTTGCGACAGGTATTCCACGACACAATGCCATGGTCATGTCCGATAAGTGCCCGTGAACCTGGAGTTGTGCGATGCATGGAAGGTTGCTGAGAAGGGTCCAAAGACCTCTGTCCCAATAACCCAACTCATTGTTCACTTCCAAAGATGGGAAGGCTCTGCAAAGTTTTCAACATGATAAAGTCTTTCAGTCCGACAGTATACGGGTACACCAGTTCAAAGAAGCTGACCATTCGCCTTCCTTTTGACTTCCAGCATTGGATCAGGCCTCGTGATAAGGAGAGCTCCGGAACTTGACCTTCGATCAACTAGCTAAGAGACGAGATACCGAGGGAGGTGAAGTTTGTAGAAGGCCGAATATGATGTTAGATATTCAAAATGGATGACCAAGCCCTCAAGGGCAGAGAAGAGGCCAGTAAAGGTGGCAGACTCATAGAGAATGTGACCTCGAGGCAACAGGATTCATGGGCCGCGCGATTGATGGCAGAGAGAAAGAACTCTCAACCTGGAAGACCTTCACGTATTATAATTTCTTGAATGACTTTTAGAGGGATGAACCCGCAGGAGGAGTCGAGCTGAACATTGGGTGGTAGGACGAAGAGAATTCTGGGTGTGGTATGAGTAGAAGTGAGATGAGCGAAAGAGAGATATATCGTCATGGCAAAAGAATGTTTTCAGAAGCCCTGAATACACCTATTTTGGGAGAAAATTCGTGACGGAAAGCGCTTTCGCATTGGGTGTCTATGGTCACAAGGAGGCTCCTCGCTAGTACCAGGTCCAAGTGCCATTGCGGCTTCATATATAGCCACGAAGACCATTCCCAGACCTAAGGCGGTCTCGGCGAGACGGAGATGATGAGCCATTCTTGTGAGCAAATGCTATTCAGTTAAGCCCGTGAAGTACTAAAAAAACAAGCTCAATAACAAGACCCTTTGAGAATGGAAATTAGTGTGGGGTTGGCAAGTCGAAAATCCGAAGTTGGACGTTCATGTGAAAAGGTAGATCAAAGGGTCCACTGTTTCTTCCGAGCTCCGAACTTTCTTCCGCAACCACGATGAGGGCCTCCGCAATCCGTCTCCTCAACATCCTCGTCCCTGTAAAACGGTGAGCACAGCGTCATGGCTCATGAATCTAGTGCTCAAAACGACGCGTAGGGCTGTCGATTACTCTGTCAAGATCCGTGTCAACCCTCAACAAACTGGTGTCGACCTCAATGTCAAGCATTCAATGGTACGCTTTGATATGATATAAAGTTCAAGCATTTAAACCATTTCCACTAAATAGAACCCATTTGACGAAATTGGTGCGTCCTAATAGCCCCAACTCTTTACCACATCTCATAGACAAATTCATGCTCAGCCGTCGAAGAGGCCGTACGCCTACGAGAGAAACTAAAGGACCAAGTCAAATCCATCAAGGCCGTAACAATAGGGCCTCCCAAATCCATTGACACTCTACGCACCGCGCTCGCGATGGGTGCCGACTCTGGCATCCAGGTTGAGATTCCAGAAAGCGCACCTGCACCAGAGCCACTCGCGGTCGCCAAGACCCTCCAGGAAATCATCAAACGCGAGCAGGAAGCCGTAGATGTTGTAATTCTAGGCAAACAGGCGATCGACGACGACTTGGGTGTGACGGGCCAAATGCTCGCAGGTCTTCTTGGCTGGAGTCAAGCAACGTTTGCAAGCAAAGTCGAGATTGACACGGCGAAGAAAGAAGCAGTTGTGACACGCGAGATTGACGGTGGTGGAGAGGAAGTGAGGTGTCGGTTGCCCATTATCATTACGACTGACCTGCGGTGAGTTACAAACTATCATGTCAAAATCCTCATTTACAAATGCTTCGCAGACTCAACGGTATGTACATGCTACGCATCAGCTACCACATATTCCTGACTTTTCTTAGAACCCCGATACGCTTCATTACCAAACATCATGAAGGCCAAGAAGAAGCCAGTAGCAAAACTGACTCCTGCAGATCTTGGAATCGACTATACGCCACAACTTGAGACGCTCAAAGTGTCGGAGCCTCCTCAACGAGTGGGAGGTGGCAAGGTACAAAGCGTCGACGAGCTCGTTGCAAAACTTAAGGAGGCTGGCTTCACCGCTGCGTAGAGCAGTATACTACTAGCACATTATACATCGACAATAGAATACGCAATACCCCAAAACTTGTTCGAAGAGGTTGTCTGCTCATTAAGCATCGAGCACCAACTTCTTCAAGAGTAAAACATGGTTGATATTAATGTTGTATGTATTCAATGTGTCCATTCTACAGGATTTTGCTTTAAAATACAACATGAAAATGAGAACAGAGCAAAGGACACGGGGAGATTAAACGAAGGGAGATGGGTCAGGCAAAGCTACATGGGATAACACCAGATGACAGAAGGAGGGTGAGTAAATCGTATTAGAGAGGTATTGGATGGGGATTGAAGTGTACAAGAATAATATTGAGCTTCGCAGAACCCAAAACAACATAGGTAAAAAGGAAATGGAAATGAGCGAGGTAGCGCCGTCGGTATGTAGGACGAACGTTTAGTCTCTTGCTAAGCATCAGCTGTGTCGTCCAGCGAAACACCCTAAAGAGTTGTGAGCGTCATGTGCATGAATTGTCAGTTAACAAATTACCCTTGAGCGACACGCAGGACAATTATTTCTTCCCGTCTCCAGCCACTTGTCCACACAATTTTGATGGAACGCATGTCTGCACTTCATGATACGAATATCATCCTCAGGCTCATAGTCGTCTAGACATATAAGACACTACGCAACACATCAGCATCACTTTCTCTGTAGGCGAAAACAAAAAGAAAGTACGCACGCGCTCGGTACAATTCGAGGAAATCTTCTGTTCACTCTCATACTGCTTCAGCTGCAACGTCTTGATAATCTCAAGACCAGAGCTATCAATCTCCTCCTTAGTCGCAGTCTGCGGCTTCCCGTGCCCAAACAACTCCGCAAGCTCCCTACAGCTCATCATGTAAGCAAACCACATCCCACATATGCAAAAAAAAAAGATACACACAGGAGTGCCTCCAGCGACGCAAGCGACTCGGGGCCACCAGTTAGGATTCCATGATTGGGTGGATAGTATCCTACCGACCAAACACGTCAGAAACAAAACTCATAAGTTCCAGGTCTGAGGTCACTCACCACCAATAACATAGATCAAAAACGTCCTTGACCCCGTAGTCGTAGGGACAACATTCCTATTCCTCCTCGAACTCCCAGGACGAAGATTCCGTATCGCATCCGCCGCACGCGCAGGCCAACTTCCCTGTCCGCGTGTACCCTCAGTACCCGTAGTCGCAGGTGGCGCACTAGCCACAGCAGCATCGTTTACCGCGGGAGAATACGGTGGCGCCAACGGCTGCTGATCAGGAAGCGCGGCATCCTCTGGCGAAGGGACATGAATGTGGCCCGCCAGACCAGGCCAATGGGCTGGAACAGACTGAACGCCGACGACGATGACAGGCACGACGACATGTGGTCCTGCTGGTGGGTTCGAATCAGCAATCGACGTAGTCGACGTTGAAGCGCTGTCGGCAAAGGGGAGTTCAGCAAGGGAAGGATCAGCGTTTACAGGTGGAGTAGACGTAGTGGCGGTGGCGGGGGAGGAGGGAGGTGCCTGAGTCGAGGGGGGTAGTGAGGGGGTGGATGAAGCGGCGGCGGCGGCGGCAGAAGGAAGAACGGCCAGAGGGAGCCTCTGTCCATGAGCACCTGATATCGTAATCGAGTCAAACCGATAAAGCCTCCACCAATTAATGCGCCCATTATGATTAGCCTCAACCACAGGGGTCTCTGCGTGAGTAGGGGAGCCCTGGACGGGTATGGGGGTGTCATGTCGAGGTTCAGTTGCATGACCATGCATGTCCTCCGAGGCGTCCTCAAACTCAGAGTCCGAATCAGAGTCCAACTCCGAGTCGGTGACAGAATGCAGTTCAGGTAGAGTAGCGTCGTCCTCTCCATCGTCCCCGTCCTCTTCCTCTAGACCGACATCAGGCAGTGGGACCTCAAGCGGAGATAGTCCTTCCTGATCCTGATCCTGATCAGGCACTCCTAGGGTAGGGAGCGGCGTTTCAGCCTCTTCTCCAGATGGATGGCTCTGTGGTAAGGGAGTCATGACGTTCTCCGTCGTCGCAGAGGGTGCTGGAGCAGCATTAGCAGGGCCTGTCAACGCCGTCCTCAAGTCCGCCTGCAGGTCCACCAAGAACCTCTCAAAGCTGCCCTCACCCGGCGGACTGTGATTCTGCGTTTGGTTCTGACTCGTATTGTTCAATCCAAGACCAAGGCCTGCACCAGAACCATTTCCTTCCCGTGCAGCAGCCGCAGACTCTGTCGCAAGGCCCAATCCCAGATTAAATGCACGCGCCATCTGCGAAAAGAGATGTTCTCTCGGGTCTGCTGTCGCATCTGTCTGTGTCGATGTAGATGTAGAGGTAGAGGTAGAGGTAGCGGGAGAGTTTGTTGTGGAATGGGAAGGAGATGAAGATGATGAGGAAGACTGGGAGCGCAATCCAAGGCGCTCTCGAATTCCACCCCATGCCTGGCGCAAGCCACGAGTAGAATCAAGACCTGACGTTGGCGTGGGTGATGTGGGCCTTGGTTCAGTCGAGGAGCCACCAATGGTTGAAGGAAGGTTCAAGCCCTCTGTTGTACCAGTCAGAAGCGACGCTGCGGTCGCAGCTGCGGCAACACTGAGTGATAGTTAGTAAAAGTAGCCTAAACGGGAACAAAAAGAACAAGAAGAACTTGCCTAAGCAGTGTGCCAAGAACATCGATACTTCCAGAAGAAATGGTGCCCGACTCACTGTCGGATGGAAGTGCAGTCTCTGCTGGCTGCGGCGGGGATGACGGCGTTGGGGCTGGCTGCGGTGCATCCTCAGGAGCCTGTTGAGTATCGAGAGTAGAAGAGGAAGGTTGAAGGAGCGTGGAGAGGCGGTTTGTTGAGGACCGAGGGGTCGATGACGGGCGTGAGTGGACTTCGGGTGTCGTTTGTGTCGCTTGGCTCGCTTGTGTTTGGGGTCTAGGTACGTCAGTGGTGTGCACAACACCTTGCACGACGACAAGAGTTCCTGGTGGTTGGAACTGTTGCTGTTGCTGTTGCTGTTGTTGCTGTGTCGTCGTCGAAGGCTGTAGGCTCGGAGACGGGGATGCGGTGGGTGTGGGCTCGGCTGGAGGGCCCGAATAGACCACAGGCGCTTCTGGGGCGTTTATGGGCTCCCGCGGCCCTTCGCTGTCCGTAGCGTTGTGTTCAGAAATCATCGGCGATATGACTGGCAATGAAGGATCGCGGCTCCCTGACTGTCCTTCACTCTCAGCGAGACCGCTTGGCACAAAGTCGTGCGACCTTTCATCACCATCGCCATTTTTGGGCAGACTGTTATTCCCAGGCGGATCAGATTCAACAGGCAGCGTGGTACTCGACGACGGGAGTGACTGTGGCACAGACTGGGGTGATGTGGGCGTCGAGTGGTCGGAATCCGGAGCCCTTGACCAACGTCTTGACTTGCGCCAAGATTTAATACTCCGTAGTCGTCTATTAGAGTCGGGCTGGGACTGAGATGGCCTTACAAGGTTGAGGAGGCTCCTGCGCACCGACCTGCGGGGAGTGCGGGGAGGTTGAGGTTGGGGATCGGCAGGGGTAGACTGTGACGAAGATGGAGTGGCCACCGAGGGTGGTCGTTGTTGGCGTGAAGAGGACTGGCCCATAGTCTAGTCGCTGTTGTTGACGACGAGGTCGAGTGGATCTCGTTCGTCGTCGTCGTGGTGGTAAATGAAGGAGATGTCGCGGGCGTGAGTAATAATAAAAGGTAACAACTGATGTCAACAAGTCTAATTTATTGAATTTATTGTTCTTTTTGTGCTAATTACCGTTGCACTACAAATCCTCCTCCAACCGTACATGTCCACGCATCCGCATCTCCTCCTCGTCGAACCACAAACCCATTCTCGCTCCCTGCAATAAACCCTGTCTCCGTCCTCACCGGCTCAGACCCATCGCCATCAGCAGCTATATCCGTCATGGCCTCACTGCACGCGAAAAGCTCGAAACCGGATCGTCTTCCAGATAGCGGCTCATGTCCTTGTTTCAGCGCGGCCTTTGGGAGGTGAAAATACTACAAGACAATCAATGATATCTATCCCTTGAAGCTAGCGTAGTACATACCTGGACCGCAGTTCCCACTGGAGGCGCAACATTCTGTGGCTCGATTGAAATAAACCCTCTCGAGGGATCACCAGCGGTAATACGGTACATAACCGTTGGATTCTCAGTCCCCAGTAGAAAAGTCTCATCGTCCTTGAACGATCCGGCAGCGTCCATGTCCATGCCGCTTTTCCGTATTGCTGTAAGGAGCAGCTGTGCAGGATTGCTGTCGTCTAGCGCGTTGATCATATTTCCTTCGCGCCTAAAACAAACTTTATCAGATATCATTGTAATGTGCGGGGACAAACTACACACTCAGTAATAGTCATCCTTGGTGAGATAGGCCGTGCTCCTTCAAAGCCTGTTTTAGGTGGTGTCAGAGGTGTAGTGAGTGCGACGCCGAGAGCCCCATCGCTATATATCGCGTCGTTGTGAAAAAGCGTCACAGGTCTTCCAGTAATAAACGGCGTCGAGGACGCAATGAGCCCTAGCTATCCATAAATCAGTACAACGCTTTTCAGCGCTCACCAAGTCAAATAACATACACTTGAAGTACCAGGAAACGCATTCAGAGCACTCAACAGACCCTCTGGGGCCTTGTCCGAGAAATACACTATACCAGTGGGGTCCTTACTGAGACCTTGCAACGATAAAGGCAACGTCTCTCTAGCTTGAGTCTTCGTCCCAGCCCAGACGTCAGCCCAACTGCTAAACTCCCTGGGGGGGCCAGTATTGGTGTCCGAATCCTTGTAGCGAAACTTGTGCCACCTCCCAACCTGTGGGGCCTCCCGACCAGGTATACTTGACCGGAACGGTACAGCGCCCGTCTCGGACGGCAGAAAAGCCAGCGAGCACGAAACATGTTTCGGGACGAGGGGTGCAGAGAGGCAGCCTAATGTCGAAGAGGTAAGCGTCGTGAGGCGTTTTACGAGACTAGAAAGTGAATTAGGCTCGACATTATGGGAGAGCGCGAAGAGAAGAGTCCCCGTTGCTGTTAAGGAAAGGACATGGAGGTGACGGAGCAACGCAGACGGCGAGCGCGCGATGATGGTCGTCGTCTGCATTCTCGGCAATTTGCACTCTTCCCACCCACCACCATGGACAACGACCTTCTCTGGATCACGTACGTCCTGCATCTCCCCCACCTGCTTACACGCCATTCTTCAACTTACTAAAGGGTCCCAACTGTCCTCTTAATTGCGGGATTCTACGCGCGCAAGTGGTACAAAGCGCGCCAGCTCAGATTATACGGCATTGGCAAGGGCGGTTCGTATCCCTTTTCAAATTTCACTGTCTCGTGTTAAATAAAGTACGTATTGCAGCGCCAGGTTTCCAGACAAACGTCAGACGAGTACGGGTGACGCCTGAAATTGCTGAACGGATACGACGTGGTGAAGACGTCAGCCCCGAAGAAATCGCGCGTGCTGCTGCGAAAGCAGAAGCCGAGGAATCAGAAGCGCCAGCTTACAACAGTCTAGCTGGTCGTGGAGTCGTGGAAGAGGTGCAGCTAGGGGAAACACAAAGCAGTAATACTAATGAATGGCTACCAGAAAACATAACCAATCCCAAGAAGCGGGGCAAGGGAAAGAAGCGGTAGAGAGTCTTGGAATACAAAGTTTGCTTAAACCTGAACCACGATGGACATCAAATTTATTCTCATCGCACCTCCACCCAAGAGACCAGGCCAGCCTCACCTTGCTGCAGCCTGGAAACAAGCCATTGAGCATTATTATCCCAACCTCAACGACTCGCCGTTCACGGTCCTCGAAGGGAGGTCCCAAGACATCGACCCTGCGCTTCTCCGCTGCGACTGTGTCGTCTCGCCTGCCAACTCTTACGGCATCATGGACGGTGGGTAAGCATCCCAGCGTTCACGTTTTCCGTATCTTCATCATTCTCACTTCAAATCCGGCCCAGCTTCGATCTACAGCTTTCTAGAGACTTCAGGATAAACAACGACATCTGGAGCCTCACATCGCACGTCCAATCATACATCCACGAGCGCTGGTGCGGCTTTGCACCCCCGGGTTCGTGCACGCTGGTCCCCCTCCCCGCCTACTCAGCCACATGGGGTGCTTTCGCGCTCGCCGTCCTTCCGACGATGCGCACGCCCGAGGACGTCAGCTGGCATCAGGATCTGGTATACAACACCATGTGGACATTCCTGGTCGAGTTGAAGCAGTGGAACGCAAGCAGCCACATGGATGCTGAGATCAGAACGGTAGCGATGACGGGCCTGGAAACGGGCCAGGGAGGTATCTCAGCCCAGAGAGCGGCGATGCAGATGGTGCTTGCTGTCAAGCACTTCCACGAAGGAGTGAAACAAAATGCAAGATGGAAAGATGTCCAGGAAAGAAATGACGAGATAGAAGGTACTGAGTGTTTGTAGTTGCGACGCGAACCCACGCGAATCTACGCGTCTTGCGCACGTGACCTCTGAAGGAAGGACCTGAAGAAATACAGCGACAACATACTGCCCTCTATCGAGAAATTTCTTTGGACCTGCAGCTCACGCCCTGCTTCTCCAGCCATGGCGTAAACACTAATTTCTGTTGCGTGGACATGTCTACTATCCTATATCCTTGCGCTGTCAAAACGCAACCCGGCAGCCTAGCCGCTAATTATTTTTCCTCAGATTGATAACCCAAGCCTTCAACGAGTATTTCGAGGAGGGAGAGTCTCCCCGACAATACAATTTTGTCATCATTTATCAACCTGTGGACTTTACACAAGTGTCGCAAGTGCAGGTCCGTGCCTCCATGACGGTCATCAGGCCATCTCGTGGAGAGCATAGGTCATGTTTTCTTCTCTAAAAAATTTTTTTTCTTGATATGATCGAGAATGTGAAGATGCTGGTCCCAGCTACCCGCGGCAAAGCCATCGGAATAAAGGACGTCTAAATCCACAATCTCCACCCAAAACACACGTCTCATCAACGTCAAATTCTTAGTCTCTACTTTACCCTCTCGGGCATCAAGTCCGCGACTCAAAATAGTCGAAAAGTCGGTGCATCAAATCCTTCCATGAATGTAACACATAACATAAAACGGTGACGACTATAGGTACATGTGCCTCCCCTTGACCTTTTCGTGCGCGTGATCCCTCGATGTTCGTGTGGCGCAGTTTACGGACGGCATTCGAGAGCCTGAGAGGCCCCGCACCGACAATGCCGAAGTAATTTTGTTTGCCTTATGTATTAGATTCGCTCATGGTTCCTCTTGTGGCTGCCTGCCTGGGACATATCGGTGGGTAACTTTGACCGCATGTGCATTCTCCAACCCACACTGTCACGGTCAGACACAGACGTGAGACTGCAAGAATGAAGCTTCGCCCCTGATTGTAGATCCTCACACTTGCGATTTCATCTTTCAAATTCATTTACTAGTAGTGACAAAGCTGAATCAGGATTTGTCCAGGATCAAGGCCACTATCTTGTGGGCCTGTAAGTATACGTCTGGTCGGCACATTCGGCACCCATGTTACAACAAGTTAGTTCAATGAATCCAGTTAGCATGCGAGATATAAAAATAAAAACATGCATTGACCCCAGTCCCTCGAGTAACAATATAACTGAATGGATAAATTTACTACTGAATTGTAGGTACGTAGTGACATACTGGAAACCGGAATTAGATGCCAAGGGAGAGTAAAATAAGTAATCAATGGTCAAGGAGCAGTGGCAATAGTTGATACAGATGTGCCTTCCTTGGGCTGTAAATAATGATGATGCATGATGCCGTTACAAGTTGCGTGGTAGTCCGTTCGTCGCAAAATCCAAAATTATTCTCTTCGCGCTCCCTCCTTCCGCAAGACTCAGCGTCTTTGTCTTTGGCGCGTCGAGGACGCGTTATATTATCTTTGGTGCGTGCCACACCAACGAGATGATACGTCGGCCACATGGGTTCTGCAGCTTCGGCACGAATAAATATCATGCTATGATGACGCTTCTGAAGCATTGGTGTATGGGATAGTAATGTTGGGGAGGAAATGGTATGGGATCGAATGCGCGTCGCATGTGTAGATGCAATGATTGTGGGCGGGTTCAGAAGAACACTGCGCCATGTGTGGCTGCTCCTCCGCTAACTCCTGATTGAGAGCCTCCCGATCCGCTCTTGACGTTTCCACTATTGGATTGACCGCCACCCATTATGTTCAATAGGATTCGAAGAGGGTGGGACTTTGGTAAGAGAAGAGGAAGTTCTAGTGACGGTAGATGAGTCAAGTGCTGAGCGCTAGGGATACGAGTTTCTGTATTATACAGTTGCATAGCGCGATCCAAACCTTTATATAGTAAGCTATCGGTCAAGGCAATTTCCGCAGTTGGTGTGAAGGTGGTGCGGTGACTGACATTGACTCGAATGGGGGACATCCCTGACGGCACCGTCACAAGCTCCCACGAAGCGCCAGCGGCCACGGAGACAGGCGCCGATGCCAGACATGTAGCAGCAACAAAATGAATCGCCTTTGTGTGATTTATTGCTAGAATAAGCCTAAGTCCGAGCAAGGGATATACATCACAGCGGTTTCATGCCTTGGAGAGGTAAGTTGTTACCAACACTGCAGGGTTGTTCCTAACATACCGTCAGTTATCTCAGCTTTGACTCTGAGCAATCAGGTACATCCAGACTTGACTCGAGACTTGCGCACAGCCTATGCTCTTAGATGCATCATTGAACGTCGCTGGAATACAGGCGCCGGCGTTATCAAGACCTGACTAGGACTAGTGACTCATCACATGTGCACATCCCGACGGGCGTTCTCGTCGGAGTTAACTCACTTGAAGCACAATCCAATTTTCATTTTTCCATCAGGAAATGAGTTGCGCAACAAATCCAATGAACATTAAGAACAGTTTGATGGGCAGTGCCCGCATTTGACGAATAAAATCACGCCCTACGTACCCGTGTAGATGATACCAATCCGGCTGTGCTCATCGCAAAACGCACACTATTTGCAGAATATTGCAGATACCCCCTACAATCATTTGACAGCGTAAAGAAAGGGGATACGCAACCTTTAGTTTCATTAAGCCTTTCTCAAGTATATTTAAGTCTACCAGTTAGCTACTAGCCTACGAAGGAATCGTCTTGTCAATCATCTTGACATCAGCCTTCAACTTATCCGACGGTATCGCCAGCGGTCCGAAAATCTGGCAGCCTCTTGTCATGTTCTCCGGATTGACCAACAATGCGTGGCATCAGGTATTCTGCAAAATTCCGATAAGACATTTTAAGGTCAAAAAGGTGGTACAATTTGAAACCTGTGGAACAATTTAATGTAATATTGCAGCTAATCTGATATGACTTTATATAGGAAAATCATTGTTAGTTTTTTTTACAATTGGTGCCATTTCAACAGAAGATTGTAGCAACTTGGAAATTTTCAGCAATAATGCATTGTATCAATGACCATTGTATCCAGATGACAAGTGCTTATTGGACATTAAATAGCTTATTTTCTCTGCCTCAATATGTTCAAAATAATCTATTGTGAATGCGTAAAACAACCAATAATGTATGCTAATGGTGTGCAAATATATAAGGAAGAGATCAAAGTAGCAAACGGGTGGGAGGTAATGGCAAGAGATAATCTATAGGCGGGTGCCTATGCTGTCTCACTATTCCCGTACGCTGGCTCTGCGTGGTGGGCGTTGTGTCTGTTATTGACTCGGAGCTGTGGCTGGGGATGCGCGGGTGACAGCGGTGACACTGACCGGAAATGTGCAGATGCGGTCGGCCACTGTCCGGGCTTCTAGGGACTTCGTGTATATGCGATCTAGATTCAAATAAACCCTGAGAGAATAACGGGAGTCAAAATAAATGCATACCTCCTCTTCTCTGGCAACAGTTAGTGTGAAGACAGGGCTGCCGCCAGTTACAAAAACATGACAAGCTCAAATCAAATGTTCGTGCCAAATAACACGGTGCCAACAGAAGGCAATCACGGTTACAAGTGTGATCACAGAACACATTGACTGCCACATGAGGCACTGCAACAGCATGCAGGAGCGGTGAAAAGTTAGAGTGAAGGAGAAGAGACAAGTTCAACTTGAATTTCAACTTGTACGTTTGGACGTTTGAACATGCATCAATGCGGAGTTTAAATTTAAACCAGCATGTGTCGACGCGCTGGGTGCAAGCTTCAAGTTCAACTTGTTGATGTATGCACGTTGGTCATTCAGTTGGTCATATTTATTGGACATCTCAAAAGGTCTGACAAGGTATTACAACACTCGTAAAAGGTTTTGGCTTCTCCGAAAGGTGATAAAATTTCGGTGTGGTATTGCAGCTGCTTTACAAGGATGAACAACAATTGTATTACCCTGGTAAGGTCTTATAAAACTTTGTCATTCCACTGAAATCTTGTAACAGATGGCAAATGGCCACAACGTCACTTCGGATTTATGCAGAATACCTGATGACTGGTACTTATGGTCGCAGGACAAGAACGAGCTTGAGACGGGTTGAACCTGAGTCCGATTCGCAATGACGATGCCGACCCCAAAAAATGGTGGCAGACTTTGCTCTGGTCCAGTGCGGCAATGACTTGTTAGAAAGTCTCCATTTAAATCGCACAGGTACCGAGGTCGGTAACGCTTGGTGTAAGTAAGTGAACAAATAATTCCAGCTCGAATCAAACGTGGAACGGCCCATGAAATGCATCGAATTTACCAGATTATTCATAGCTGGATTCTCTAAATAGAATATGAGGCGCAATAATCTACCAAATCGTGAAATATGGAGCAGAGGAAACGTCTAATGTCATGAGTGGCAGACGCCAGGGAATCGCTATACAGAATGCTTGATAGACGAGGTACTAAACACCGGCCAAACCTGAATGGGAGAATACTTTCAATGTTATCCTGTGGCACCATTCTTGCATGACACGACGCAACGTGAACAAAAATAAATCGGACTGTATTGCAATGGAATGGAATAAAATTGCAGCCGTCCATATTACATAAGTAACGCAGGTAAATACGGTAATAAATACCCCAACAGCCAGAAGGGCAGCGACGGTAGCGCGCTGTCGAGTGTGTAATGAAATACTATACGATGCATGCGATATAGTAACACTAAAACGGGCAAGGAACAGTTTACGACCAAAGTTGTGACGCGTGATCATACCTATGCCATACCAGTTCGATATTTTCCCACCGACCCCATTCCTTTTACACACTCCTTCACTGCCCTCTCCAATTTGTCTACTTAATGGATGGAGTACACGAAACAGCGTTGTTCGATTATTCGATGATGGTGCGGACGTTCTCCAGAATACCCATATACTGATTTCATTTCCTTGTTAGTACTACTCACGTTTCTAGCAGATAAATTTTTGAACTTAATCGCTATGCTGACAACCTTGTTCTACCTAGCCTTCTGAACCCGATTTTGCAATAGATGTCGAGCTACGTCTGACAAATTTCTCCGCAGGCTCGATTTTTGATAATACGATGATTCTCTGTTACTCACTTTTATATTTTTAGAACAATACTGTATTTGAAAAGAGAGAAAGTAGCGTTATCAATTGCCAGTTACAAGCCAAACTTGTTCAATCCTTACGGGAGGACACCTTGAAAGCCTATCGACATGGAGCTTATACGTAAGAGAGTCGAATCACACAACGACGTGCTTATGCTTTTATTTCCACCATACCCTCTTAGCATCTTCAAGAGGTGACAGACTGCAAGGTCGTTGTATTATAATCCACTCCGTGGACACAAAATCTTTGTGACGTTGCCACTGCTCGCCATCGATGGTTTAAATTTTAGGGATGTCATGGCTGCAAGTCTAACTGGCACACAATTAAAATTGGGTCACCACTTTAAAGCTCTCGTGAACTATGCTATAAGAAAGTCGAAGAAAGTCGGCCCAGTCTACTGACTACCTTGAACTTTTTCGGTCTCCACCTTATGTACTCTCTCAGGTTTCTCGTTCTATTGACCTTCGCTAGTCTTGCTGCCAGTCAAGATACTAACCTGGTTACTGTTGAACGGGCGTTCGAAACCGCTTCCGCGAGTCTCGATTCTTTATAATTCAAGTTCCCATTAGCCTAACCTTCCATAGATTCCATCCAGTCTTGATATCACCTTCAAACCTCAGACTCTCCTTGAAGTCACCTTCCTTCAACCAAAAGGAACATCAATTACCCTTCATGCAGGAATCCGTCTTCCAATCAAGGGTAGGTCCTCAATCAGATGTAGAATCGTCAATGGTTTTCATACTTTTCTTCACAGCTACTGCGGGTCCGCCGTACTACAGGGTCGTTGGCGACATAGGTCATGGGCCTTTTGTCATTGCAGCTATTGATCCCGACGGTCCACCGCCGTATTTTCAGGTTAGGCATTTCCTGGGGGCCAACTTCTTTCCAGTACCGCCTTTCGGTATCCTCGTAAACGAGACCGCTGCACTGTCTGATTTCCTACAGCCAGCCCCTCCTCCTGGCTCCCTTGCCCATCGGTACATAAGATTGTTGCTTGACCATGTCGACCATCCATCCAGCTCACTGTCATCTTTCACAGATATATTTTTCTACTCTTCCGGCAACCTAAAGATTTTAATCAACAAACTCTAGTTACACATAACTCTTCGATTTTCGCCTTCAATATCAGCTTGTTTTCGGCCTCTACGGGACTAGGAAACCCTATTGCAGGAACATTTATGCTTGTCGCTCCAGACCCGACTACTTGAATCCACTACATAGTACTCTTTAGTGGTCGTGCTTGTCGATTGCAACTTACATACATACTAGCGTTTGACCGCAAAACACCTGATGCGATTCAGAGGATCAATTCGACGCTTCTGCATCGGGGCGATATACTTCGAGTAGAGTATCCAGTATTAGGATTTAGTCAAGTCCCGGAGTCGTGCAGACTAATATCGTTGGTCAATCACCTTCAATCACCCCGTTTATTTCCAAAAGTAAGATACTGTACGTATGCGGAATAAAAATAAGTGTCATTTCATATTGGAAGAAATAGGAACTGGCACGGTTTCAAAAGTCAGGTACATTCGTCTTTAGAAACGATATTTAAAGTCGATCCAGTCAGGACGTCCCAAGATATGTTCGAGGGTGAACTGTCTGGCTTCTTGAGCTGTCAAGATGTGCTCCACTGAAACTCGTTCAGAGGTATTGCCGCCAGGTCCTGGCACAAATACGTTAGTCTACTTTTGATTTCTATATCGAAAGGTTGCCTACCGTATGAATTGTATTCGGCGTAAAACGTCGTATTGGGAATAGAAGATCTGTCAAGGAAATTGAATTGTTGAAGCCAATGGAATAGGATATCTTTAACATACGCGTCGAAGGGTATGAAGCCAACGGCATTGATGCTGCCATCCATATAAGTGTTCAAATACACGGTGGTAGCGAGCGCATTCCATGGGCGGCCTGAGAATATTATACTTTAGGCAATAGTAACCTAATGCCAGTCACAAGGCTGCTTACCGAGGTAGCATTTTCCATCCGTTACAGTGGTAGCATTAGCGTCGGGTGACTGATAGCTAGAATTAGACGATCAACTATAGGGGGAAGTTGCAGGGCAACGCACTCGCATGATCACAGAATCAGATATATATGCACCGTACTTGTTGTCGGGCGCATCGGTGAGGTTAGTGCCTTTCCAAGCTACAAGACCCCCACCGCAGCCGCGGTTTGCAAGAATTACATTTTGAAACCACCTGAATGAATCTCGTCAGCAGAGAATGTGTGGAAATTGGCAGGCTAGTACGGACGCTGTGCCAAAACCAAACAAATCTTCAAGTATTCCATGAGAAAGGCTGCAGATGGAAAAAGTACACACTCACAGTCTGTCTCGCCGAAAATAACACTATCGACTACGTATGTACTTCCATTGCGACCCGTGTACCACGTGTCCTGGAAGCTCGCAAAGGAGCAACCATAAAATGACGCGTTTGAGTATGAGATATCCGTCACTAGTGCCTGTGAGATAGCATAGTCTGCCTGTGGGAATGGAATGGAACCGATAGTTTCAAGTAGTGGACAAAAGAACACGAACGGCACGATTGGACCAATCAATATTATACGCTCTAAAGTCCCTGTTACCAGGGAGGTCCTGGAGGGGCGCCCCAGTTGGTCCTGAGCCAATGAGAGACGCATTGAATGAAGGAGCGACTGTCAGTACAGCAGATGTCGCGTCATCCATTCCAGTCTTCACATAATTGGTACCGTAGATTTGGACGAGATTGGAAGTAGCAGAGTGTTGGCCATTCAGTGGGTATTTCGGTTGATCAACTGAAGATAGGGGTGTTGGCGGGAGTTGACCCTGTGACACAGAGTTAAGACAAACTTGTTTCGTACAAACCGACTGGCAAGCAGTGCTTACCAGCAGTGTGAGAGGGCCGGTCCTCGTAACGTTGACTGTTTCCAGGTATTCACCTTCGCCAATAAGGATCGTAGCCTCGTCTGTAGGTGGCCTGATTATAACACCGAGTTACTTCATTCGATCGAGAGAAGAAAAAAAGACGTACAGTGAAATAATCGCTTCCTGCACGCTGTTGAAATGTGCGAAAGGATCAGACGCGTTGTTAGAGACATAAATTGTTCCTCGTGGACATCCGAGGAGAGGGGAAAGCCCTGCAGGCTTTTGTACTTGGCATGCAAAGAAATCTGGGGATAGCCCATTCACAGAAGCGATGCATGCAATCAGGGAAATGAGCTTGGTTAGGCTTTTGGTCATTTTGAGGGGTAAGTCCGATACTACGGAGCACGGAGCTTCTTATAAGCACAGCAAGCGGACCGCGAGACGCCGTTTACAGAGTATCATTGTGCTCACCAATGCTGAACGCAACTCCTTCTCGCAATTTGAATGTACTTACGTCGTCTAAAGATGGCCGGACCGTGTGGTGCCTAGGCGGGAAGATCACGAGAACATGGAGTCGCGTGAGATCGAACCAGATGAGAGGTTTTAAAATATCTAAACGCGCGCCTGATGTCGAAGCGGCTGCGTTCTCCTAAATATTTCAAGGCATACTTGGTTCAATCCGGTATTCAATTACATTTCTAGTCTCTTGGGCAAGTCCTCGAGTATTAAAAGAATCTCTTTGTGAATGTCCTTGACAATACTCTGTAGAAAAAATGTCAGAAATCCAGCAAAGGATCCTCAAGTTCCTTACAGCTGTGTCTTTCTCATCTTTCACAAACCCAATTCCTGCGCCTGCCCAGATGACAAGCCTATTCGTCTCTCCTTTCATTATGGCTTCATCATACTTTTTCAGGCGCGTTTCCAGGTCAAGACCTTGTGCTGAGTCGACTAGTATCTCATTTGCAATTGCTCGCCCGTCAATACCATCTGGGAAGAAACGTGTTCGTGCAACATCGTCGAATGCATAACTTCGAGCTGTTGCGTTGATACCAGCTTTAAGGATTTCTTGCTTCATTTCGGCGCTAAACGTGGATTCTGGGGTACACAGCAAGCGGGAACCGAGGACGACACCGTCTGCGCCCATGGCCAACAATGCCGCTATTTGCGCGCCCGTAGATATCCCACCTGCGGCAACTATGGCAGGCCCATGCGAGACATTGAAAAGCACAGCCTGCAATAAGCTCAGCAGGGGAGGGGCATCAGCTGCACCGTGACCACCAGCCTCGTTCCCTGCGTCCATTCAGGATACCATGGGATTAAGAAATAGCGAATTCACTCACCCTGGACAATGAGACCATCAACTTTCCATTCAGTTGCAGCACGTTGTGCCTCTTCGACGGAATTGATCATAACAAACACAGCAGTTTTATGTTCGCGATTCGAATCAAATGCGCGGACTTGTTTAATGTAACGGCCAAGGTCTCCTCCACTGAAGGCGAACCAGATAGCCATGGGCAATTCTTCCAGAACTGCAGGCAATCGAGGATCGTCCGAGGCCTCAGTTTTGTCCAGTAGGAACCCGAGGAACCCGAGACCGATTGGTAAAGGCGCTCCTGCTGGCAGATGAAGATATTCACGCGCAGCTCGCAGTCCCTCGTGTAATTTTTGGGATGAATCGGGGCCTAGGTATTTCGAGTCAGATTTACTCGAAGTAAATGCTGCAAGATAAGAAGTACCTGCACCGAAAAAACCGAATGCGCCAGCGCTAGTGACTGCAGCCGCCATTGAAGGCGTCGCAGCAGTATACATTGGTGCTGAAACGATGGGGCATTGGATGCCTAGATCCCAGTATTCAACCAGGTCAGAGCGCTTCTCTAGCAGCCATGAGACCGCGCACCCAAAAGTTTGGTCAACCGAGTGGTTATAGTGGGCATCCTGAGGATGGTTCGATGCTTGATAATGAAGTCGGATCCATGTCTCAAGTTCGCGTGATGCTGGTAGTAGTAAGAAATAGGATGACTTGATCCTTTTTGGTGATGGATTGTCAATCAAAGTGTAAAGTAGTTTAACAACCCATCTAATACTAGCAATACAATACAACAAGTCTGCAGGACAAGTTACCATTTCATCGTGATCTCCTCTTTAATCCGTAGGAATGCATCAAGGTTTTCGACGCGTGGAGTGAGCTTTAGGCGGAATGGCATAGGCATACGGCCAGAGCGTCCTTCATATTCTTCAAGGGAAATGGGCTCATCTGGAAGGCTTTCAAATTTAAATGCCCAGAGCAAGCGGGAAAAGGCGAGCCACAGTTCACGCTCAGCTGCAGGTAGCCCTGGGCATATGCGCCGTCTAATGCAAGATTTAAAACGGGGCATCAATGCAAGATGTTGACAACATACCCAGCTCCGAATGCCCAGTGGTCGCGCTCCATAACATTTGGAAGTTTCGCAGACTCTGCACAGCTGTAATGATCGCCCATGTATCTCTCTGGGTTGAATACATGACTAGAAGTCCAAGTCAGCAGCACAGAAAAAACGGAGGAGGCCAAAAACGAACGCGTCGGGATACCGCTCTTCGTTATGGTGAAGAGTGTAGCAGTTTAATACAACGACTGAGCCCTTGGGAATAAATGTTCCGTTGTATTCGAAGTCCTCGGTGGAGCAGTGTGGTGTAGCCATCCAGAAAGGAGTATGGACCCGTTGAACCTTTCAATCAGAGTCAATCTTAATGATAGGTCAGTAGTTCATTTTGAATGAACCCACCTCTTTGATTATGGCGCGGATGTATGGCAAGTTTTCCTCGTCTTCAATGTCAGGCCAACGATCCCGTCCTATCACTCGATCTAGTTCCTCGTGCGCTCGGGCTTGTACTTCGGGAATTGAAGGCATAAGAGCCAGGAACCATTGAATTATGCCAGATACCTGCAACAAAATAGGATTTAGCGTCGAGTGTAACGTTTCCCGGAAGAAGACTTTACGGACAGAATGAACACCGCCGAGAACAAATACTGCTGCAAGCATGCAGACATCTTCCCAGTCAAGCTTTTCTGCCTCCTGGGTCTCAATTAGAGTTTTAACGAGGCAATCAGGCACATGTTCTCCAGCATTTATACGCGATTTAACGCGATCAATCAATCCGCCATATGCGTCAAGGAATCCAGCATGAAGATTACGACCTCGAGTACGCATCCGAGATGGGATCCACTGCAGAGGCTCGAAGAAGTCGATCGCGTTGGACCATGGTCCTTGTAATGGTTGAGCAAGGGAGTTACAGGGATAATGGGTATGAGTAAATACCTGTGAGATCCATGAATTCCATAGCGAGAGCAAGAGCCTTTTCCGTCAACGGATCAATGGACGAGTCGGTCCGTGTGGCAAAGGCAATGATGAGCATATTGCTAAGAAGGGAATAAGACAAGTGGCGGGATAAGAATCAACGAAGCATACTTCAAAGCAAACCTTCCTGTGTAGTGGGCGGGGTTGATGGGTAAGGCGCCCTGTTTCGATTCATCGTAAAGAGATCGAATAAACATATGGGCCTCATAATCCATGATATCCGTGTAACCCTGCATAGCTTTTGGTGTAAGGACTTGCGTGGCAATGCGTCGATGATGCCTCCTAAATCAGGTATGGGACAAAAATAATGAGATGAAAGTGACAGAGAGAAACATGCTTCAACTAACCAAGTATCTCCGTATTCTGATGCTGTAATAGCACGTCCTCGAAGTATAGTTTGATTCTTCATGAAATATTGTTTTCGTGAAGAGAATATCGAGCCATTAGTGACGAGGAGATCGCGCGCAATTTTAGGGTCCGAGACGACGACGAAGAGTTGATTGCCCATCCAAACCGAAAACAGAGGTCCATAGACTTGGGCCCATGCGTGCAGGGCACGTTCAGGGTATTTTCGAAGAAAGGCGTAGCGATTAGGTGGCCCAGGGGGTAAGACAGTCCCATTTGGCCCAGTGATCAACTTTCGAAGCACGATAGGGCTGAGAAAATATATGGCGACAGCTCCGGCTGCAAAAGAGAGAATGATCTGAAAGGACATGCACAGTCTGAGCGCGGTGGTCAAGCATTAGGGAAGGATATCAACGCACGGAAGTGATCGTGTGGTAAAGATTAAAGAAAGTAAGGAACGACATCGTTCGATATGGGGGTTGGTTGGAGTCTGAAAGTCGCGCCCTGCTTAAATAGATGTCCGTATTGTCTCCTCTTGTCTCCTGTGTGCCTTGCGAGAGTCATCATAGATTTAAGACGAGAAAAATCACAGAGTTTTGATCGACCCATAATTGAATATGGAGTGTTCGGGACTACCAAAAGTCCAAGCGGGATAAGCTCGGAATTGCAGGATCTGTTTCAGGAGCGTTGAAATCAGCTCGAATCGCAGGACGTCCGGTTGTATTAGACACCTCTTATAAGGTCCATGTGTAACAATGACAATGAGCTGACAACCGCAAACTTGTGCGGTCCGCCACGCGACCACTGAGATAGAATTTCATCTGAAGGATCTTTACTTGGTAACGAAAACCTACGAGACAATTTTGTGGCGTCTCGTCAGCTATTGGGAATTGATAGGCGAACGTTTAGACTTTACCAAGTGGGTCCTGTAATTGAGAACCATACAATGGGCGAAAACCTGCGAGAACTGTATTCCTTGCGTATCCGGTCTATCGCAGTCATTATCAGTGATTCCATAGTCAAGGATGATTTTTTCCCAAGCTATTACACGGGCTCCACTTGCCATGAGATGATGCCATTCCTGCCCCTGCATTGCATCCGCAATTAGGCATTCAATGTCGATCTTGAGAGCCAACATTAGAGTTCATCAAAATGTATGTGTGTGAATGCACTCAACGGCTGTAGTCATGCGAAAGGAATGTCTAGCTGCAGAGTTCCACTCTTCCAGAAAGTGTCAGAACTAACCATTGCCGACATAATTGTTGCATAATTGTCAACAAATTTTGACATAAGAGGGGCACTTTAGGCGTTTAAGGTACGTATTGGAAGTTTTCCTGGAGAAAGACGTAGCAAAGAAGCTGCTTGCAATGCTCTCGAACAAGCGAGTTTAGCCAAAGGGTATGAAGCTTAAGCTCGATCGAACAAAGCACGATAGCATTTGGATGACACTGTTACTTGGTGACTTGATGCTGACGTACGCGTTACGATCACAGACGCCAATTTTTCGGACGCGCGTCGGGTAGCTAGATACTTATTGTTTCACGTTTTTGGACTACCCCTTGAATTTCGTGGGATGCAATGCAATAAAATTCACAGGTTACGAGATAAAAAAGATGCCCCTCCTGATGCAGTTATCTATCGCCTAGTTCCCAGATAGTCAGATTTAGCAGCCTTATAAATTATATATTTTTATCCAAGTACAGAAGTCCGCAAGACAAAAAGTAGTACCCCAGTGAACGTAGTATAAAGACAACAAAAATTTATGCATGAGACCCCTTAGCTTCAGTGTAGGTATATGTGGAATCAGGGTAGTCCTCGACGTCTTTTGTGACCTTGATATTGATGCGCCGCATTGGGATGCTACCGATAGTCTGCACCGCTTCAGGATGTGTAACAGCAGATGCTATCCGACTGGATGACTGGGACATTACATGCAATTTTATGCGAAGCGTGATCGCGTTGAAAGTAATACCCTGTACATTGTGTCAAGACTGAGTCATTTCAATTCAGAGAAAAAAACGTACGACGATGGACGTGACGGATTCAAGAACAATATATTGGGCGTTGATGCTTGAGCAGTATAGAGCTAAAAGGACGACTTCAACCACCAATTGTAACGCAGCAGATTCGATTAGGATGGCCAAAATGGGTAGTAGTTTAGACTTCCCAACGTTGTACGAAGATGATTGGCGATGGGTTCCGTATATACGGTAGGCCATGAGACTCGTGGTAGTAATGTTCAGAATAACAGCAATCGAGTAGAATGTCTTGATCCAGCGATCCAGACGGGAGCTGAATACAGTTTCGGTTGGGTTAACTTCTGCGTATGTAGCGCACACAGTGTATCCAGCAACTGCAGAGAAGAATGGTAGTAAGGTACTGCATAGAGACATTTCGTTGGTGCATGCATACCGAAGTTCGTCAGAAGCAAGGCAATGGGAAGAACAGTGACCTTCCAATTTTTATTATACAGAATCCAGCAACGGTATATCTGGTCAGCATGGAGATTAGTTGATTGTGGCTGAGAACGCGCAGGAAGAACGCACCGCAGCGGCACTGCCGAGGTTTTCTTGGGTAGCATAAAGAGTGTCTTTCAAAATGTGGTCCCACGGTCGAAGGTTTCCAAGGTACGCAACAGGTCCACCAGGGGTTGTGGCGTGATCGACGTAGCCCGCTAGCATTCGAACGCAATTCATAACGAGATGGAACGTTGCAAGGAAGAACATAACGCAAGATATGGCAACCATGACCTGGGAAAAACCACGCCTGAATCCAAGGTGTGTACACGGCAGATGCAGACAGACTCACGTTCGAATCGCCATCCCGTTTCCTTCCCGCGGAGAAATGAATGTACATTGTCGCAAAGAATATACAGAAGAAGAAACCTTGGGTTACTCATGGTCAGTAAGATGGTTCAGAAGTTTAATATACGATAATCACCATAAACAATTGCCTTAGATGATCTAATCAGCCATGGGTGGTAGGTAGTATACAAGTGCCAGAAAACTTACCTCGATATACGCGGCGAGAAGAAAAACCTTGTCCATAGAGAGTTGACCCATGGTGGCTAGTGGCACTATGAATCCGTGGTTCCTGAAGCAGAATTTTTACATCGTCAGATATATAAGACCCCTGCCAGATGCCCTGGTCTTCTGTAACCGCCATCGTTACGATTGGAGATCGAGGTGGAGCCGAACTTCTTTGGAACCCTGAGAGATCATGTCAGTAGGGTAGATTTGCGCCATGATCCAACGCTAATAAAGTCATAATAGCTGCGCTAAGTTATGCTTGGAGCCACAGTAGCCACAATAGAGTCAGACCTATTACTATCCTTTATTTCTGCAGTCTTTTGACATTGCAATTGAGACAAGAAAACGAGAAAGTTGTAAGAAAACGGATGAAAAGAAGTCGGAATATACTTCTTTCCAAATGGCTGTAATTTTGTCGAGCGCATGTAAGGTGGAGTAAATTATTTGAAGGAGACAGGATTGATGAAACGAGTCCGGTTAAACAGGACAATTGATGCCGAGCAAACTGGCATCTATACAATCGTCTCACGTCGTCTCAATCTCCTTCTCTGGTCCTTGTGCAAGTGGCACTGTCGTGTTTCTTCGTTCCCATAACTACTCGACCTTGATGTTGCAATTCCTTTGGAGGTGGCCATGATTTGTGGATAGTTCAGGCGCACGGCTGGAATGCTCTAGCATGTAGTTCATATCATGTGCTCTAATTCCCCAAAATATTTATATTTTAAACAAAAGCTGCTCCTCGTTGAAGTGCCGTGACGAGATCAGACTCTAGCTCACGAACGACGTCCTAGCAAGATCGAAGTCAATCGAAGAGGCCTGAAATCGCAAGCAGATACACATACCCCTGCACTAGTAATCTTGTTTGTCTCGCTCACGCCGACACCAGCCCAGACAATGAGGCGTGTCGTCTCTCCATTCTTGGCGCTTTCGTCGTACCTCTTTTGCCGCTCTTCCAGGGAAAGACCTTCTTCTACATCTTTAATGATATAATTCGCGATAGCACGGCCATCATGTTTAGGAGGCCAGAAGTTAGTCCTAAACACTTCATCAAACGCGAGCGTTCTGACAGTGGAATTGAATCCAGCTTGTACAAGGGCTTCCTTTTGTTCGGCAGAGTAGATGCATTCGTTGGTGAAGAGGAATCGCGTGCCAAGAACAACTCCATCTGCTCCCATAGCAAGTAGGGCAGCAATTTGTGATCCAGTAGAAACACCGCCAGTAGCCACAACAAGGGGGCCGTGAGGAATGGCGCGTTTCACAGCAGAAAGAAGAGTGAAGAGAGGCGGGGCTTCAGAGCTTCCATGTCCACCGGCCTCGACGCCTGCGGTACAAATGTCAGCAGGAACGACGTCAGATGATTGATGCGATCTACCTTGAGTAACAATAACATCAACCTTCCATTCATTAGCAGCGCGCAATGCACCCTCAACAGAATGGACCATAGCAAAGATAGTCGTCTTGTGATCCCGCTTTGCGTCGAATGCCCGAACCTGAGCAATGTACTTGCCTAGGACATCGGGACCAAATGCAAACCAGATGGCCTTTGGTTTCTCTTCCAGAATTGCTTCGAGGCGAGGGTCGTCAGACGTCTCGGTCATCTCGAGAATCCAGCCGATGAAACCGATGCCAATTGGTACAGGTTCACCTTCAGCGATGTCCAACTTTTGGCGGACTACTTTGAAATAGCTTTTCAATTGCGCAGAGGACGTAAATCCTGGATACATGTAGAATTTGCATTTTTTTAAAAAGCTCTTCGACTTACCTGCACCCATAAAACCAAAGCCATTGGCAGCCGTTACTGCGCTAGATAGCTCAGCTTCGCTCGCGAAAGCCATGGGTGCCGAGAGAATCGGCAGGTCTACATCTAGACAAGAATCAGTTTTTCAGCCTCTAGATAATCGGATAAGAGGCCGTACTAAGGAGTTGTGTGAGAGGTGTGTTGACACGAGGCATTGTGAAGATGGATGGATGATCAAGCTCAAGAAAGGCGAATCAGGTTATAAAGGTTCGCGCGCGCGCACGGTCTCGCGGTTCAGAACTTGGTGATACATGCCCAATTTGGTTCATTTTTGAAATGAGGTCCAAACCAGTTGAATTGGAGATTTGTGAAGGACTTGTGGGACAGATGATCAAGTTAAGTATCACAGATGTTACATCATGGGAACAGGGCAATTCACTTTAAGCGAGTGCTATAGGAAACCGCGGCAGAACTGAGGCCGTCGGCAAACCAGTCATGGTTTCCAAAAAGGACTAGGAGCGGTACAAGCGGAGGAGCAAGACCGCACACACGTCGTCGAGTCCCTAAGCCTGAGAACAGTCTGATGAACGTCGGCAAACCAGTCATGGTTTCCAAAAAGGACCAGGAACGGTACAAGCGGAGGAGCAAGACTGCACACACGTCGTCGAGTCCCTAAGCCTGAGAACAGTCTGATGAACCTGCTGGCCCTTGTTTTGAGTCAGGAAATATCAGAAAAACAGTGGGGCAATAAGCAGTTCCTAGGTAACCCAGTGATGGTTTTAAAAATGCGATGTTGGAGTGGGAAGGCCCAAGATATCAACGAAAAGCCAAAAGTATGATGTTATTACTGCGTTCTTCTTGTAGTGCCATTATCCGTGACTTACACTACTTCAAATTATATGTAGATCAGCTAAAGTTGCAAGCCCAGAAACACTAAGACTGATTCCTTCGTTCTGGATCTGTCATCCTGTTGACTTTGACAGTCGGACCAAGCTGAACATTGCCCATATCTTGCGGGGTAATAAGGATATATTGTTTCTTGTCCGACGAATTGGCAGTGTCAATCTGGTGCCTGTATCAGCACACGATGAACAAGATATACATGAGCAACAAACCATCATCTTCATGGAGATTCGCCGGTTGACTGCGTCCATGAAAACGTCAAATTCGTCTTTGTAGTCACATCAGCGTAAGCTAATTTCTGTCCGTCGAGACTAGAGCACTTACCAAGGCACCTCAACGGGCAACCGATAGATTCCCAGAGTGACAACAGGAGGCAAATAGTGGAGAAGGATTTTTCACCTCCACTAAGTGATCGCGGATCCTTCTCTCGTTGACTTTGAGTCGCCTGTTGGGTCGCAGCTTGGTCGTCCGTTATGACCTTAAGGGTAAGAGTTTCCTCATCGTGCTTGAATATGACTTTCCCGTAGTATCCGCGTTGAGAGAGGTGATAACCAAACACTAGCTTGCATCGGAGGGCGATATGACGTCGGAAGTCCTGCCACCTTTGAAGGCGTGCCGTGAGCGAATGCTTTAGAACCTATACCGACACATTTTGTCAGATATATCCCCTAGGACAAAAAAGCGAAAATCAAGGACCTTGTTCAAGTTCGACATCTGTCTCAAGTCTCTCTCGGCATCTTCGAGGTTGGCCCGGGCTTTGTTCACTTCAATTGTCATCTCCTCGACGGTTGCTCCATGTCTATGAAGGAGAAGCAATGAACTTAACGTAAGGGGGGAGGGAAAAGCCACCACTCACCGCTTTTCGCGTTCCTTCAGAGCGTTTTGGACTGATTCGAGGTTTCGATTGACGGCTTCTACCGTACGTGGGTTGGGGACTCGTGCGCAATACTGTTGTGCCTTCTGCGTCCAATTCTGCGACGGAAAAGAGTAAGAACAGGCTGGTATCAGTAAAGGTGTATATCACGAACAGTGTATTCTTCCTGAAGAACATCGGCAATTTGTTGAAGTTTGGCAATGGCGGTCTTCTCATCGTTAAGTTTCTTCAAATACGAGTCCTTGTTGTGTTGAGCCTTTAGTCGTTGTTCTGCCGCGTCAGCTGCTTTCGTCTGCAAATGGTCAGGGACGCTCTAAATCATGCCTCAGTGAAAAGAGCACTTACAACAAGATCATTCTTTTCCTGGGTAAACTCTTTAATTCTTCCTTTAACCACTTCTATCTCGGGCATTAAAGCTCTGTTTTTCTCGCCGTATTCTTTCTTCTGTCGCAAAACATCGGCCGCCATGCCCTCATAGTGAGTCTTCTCTTTCTCAGCTTCCTACAGCGAGAAAATAAGAAACGGGAAGCTAAAACCGAAACAAAGACACGTCACTTCTTTCGCAGCCTGATAACTGGAGATATTGCTAGGCATATCGTCGATCGCTGACTGCTGCACATTTGAATACGCCATTTTCGCTCGTCGTACAACATCATCAGCATTGGCATGTTGTTTCTAAGGTTCAATTAATCCCTCTTCAAGGTAATTAAAAGGGATGCTTTCGTACCTTTACAGCGTCCAGCTGTGCGCGCTCTCTTGACCACTCACTCTTAAGCCTTTGATACTCCTGCATGGCCCATTGGTACTCCTGCCCATAAGCCGCAAGCTGCTCTTCAAGGCGTCTACTTGTCCGTGAGTAATAGATGTTGGTGACGTATTCAGCACTCACCGGATTTCAGACGACATGTCTTTTCCACTCAAGAGAAGGCTCGTCGCATCATTTCCCCCTCTATTTCTCTGGAGAGGATTAGTAGCATCTCCTCCTTCACTAGATGCCATGAATCAGTTGTGATCACCGCGCAGTTAGACAATGTCTTACGGGAAAATTTGAACTCTGAGGAATTTCTCGCTAGTCCAAGCCACTCCACCACCGAGTCGTTGCAACATTTCTTTACCTTCGGCACGCCCGTATGCAAGAAGTGTGCGCTCAATCTTCGCCAGGTTGATCAATATACGGAGAACGTAGTCATCTGAGATCTGCCGCAACGGAATCAGACGCGTCAATGCGAAAAGCGAGAAACGGACCTCAAGGGCGCGGAGGACAGTGAGATATCCTTCAGGAGGTTCACCACGTGAATAATTGAACATATCCCTCGAGTTAATGATGATCTGAGTGTTGAAACTGAAAAGACAAAGGTAAGTTTTGTAAATAACGAAAAGAAGAAGACAAATGACCAACTTTTTCGTCTTATCCAACAAGGCTTTCAACTTAGTTCGATCAGCGTTATTTGTAACCGCAAAAGCAGTCAAGTAGGCGCCAAGTTGGGTGCTCAAAAGTTCGCCCCATTTCGCTCGGTCTTTCACCGTCACAAATAATCCAAGGGGCCCTACGGGTGGCTCGCCAGACCAGCGCTCGTTTTTGATTGCATCTAGCACACCCTTAATGTTGGTCCCGTACGGATGGTACCTATTCTTTTCGGCGTCTTTCGCGCGCTGAATCATGCCTTCACAATCTTGAATCTTGACGCGGAGAGCATTGACGTTCTCTCGTTCAAACTTCTCCCCTTCAGCCTTCAAGTTGTTTGTCCTGGTCTCTTGGTCTTGCAAATCGCGTGTAAGGCCCTGAAAGGTCGTCTGCGACGTTTCAACGCGCATCCGCGCCTCTTCGATCTTGCGCTGCGTTTCATCGTGCTTCGCCTGGGTATTTGCAGCCATGCGGCGCGTCTCTTCCTCTATCTTCCTGTCAAATTCCTTGACTTGCTGGTCGATAGCCTTCATGCTTCTGTCCATCTCTTTTAGTTCGCTCTGAAGAAGACAAAATCAGTTAGCTACAACAACATACAGATAGAAGCATACAAACCGTAAATTTGGCAAGATGTTCTTTGTTAGTTTTAATGAGGGCCTGAAGCCGGTCCTTCTCTTTGATCAGCTCATCCATATTGCCCACACCGGCTACCAAATTTTCCAAACGTTCAACCTCTTCCGTTGCGGCCTGGAACTCTCTCTTTAAAATAAAGCCAAATCAGCATATAGTCCAAAACATTGGTAAGAGGTAAGTATGGAAAAGTTGCTAACCTCGGCCACTTCAATATTGCTCTCAATTTTAGGGAGACGAGCCTCTTGTTTGGCAATTTCTTGAAACTGCTTCTCCATCTCTTCCTCCTTGGCACGAACATGCGCCCAAGCTAGTTCTTTCTTCAGTTGATCGGCCTTCTGCTTCTGTTCTCTTGCCTTGGTCGCCTCCTTGAATCTGATACCTGCTTCTCTGAATGCTGCTCGCAAGTCTGGGAGCGCCTCCTTCTTCTGCGAAAGGATCTTGAAGGTCTGTTTGATATTCGTCAAACAGGTGGAATACTCGTCGGAAAGCTGTGAGAGCTGAGTTCCGCGCAGGAAGAACTGGAAACAACGTTGTATGAGCCACTTGGCAGCAGTCAGGAATGACGAAATATACAAACCTTGTACTTGTCACTAGGTGCCGAGGCACTCAGGAATTGACGCGCAGAATCTTAAATAACATTAGTCACCACTTAGAAACCTTACTGCGATAGTTCATTTAAACATACCTTGTGTCAATACGTTCAAGGGGTTATCGACTTGTATGTTCATATGATCGCAAATGGCCGCCAACTCTTCCTTCTTATTGCTAATTGTATGCGGAGACTTCGTACCCTTGATCTTCCATGTAGAGTTGCCTTCCTTGGTAAATCGACGCGAGATAATGATGGATTTTCCATATTCTTCAGGCTTGTATGCTTCTTCTCCTTGATTTTTCAGATAGATTGTGACCTCTGACGCCCTATAGACAGGCTATTTAACGCAGCAAAAGGTATGAGCAGAGAAATACGCACTGGCAACCCTCCTTAATAAATGACTTCAGACCACTTCCGCGTCCAGTGGATGCACTCTTGCCGCCCAGCGCTACTGTGATCGCCGACAACACAGCACTTTTACCGCCTGCGTCCCCGGTCAAGTCGAGCAAGAGAACAGTCCTACAGTAAATACTCACTTCCGTTATGTCCTGACAGGAGATTCAGATACGCATGAAAACATGGAGCAGATGGACACACCAATAATAAAGTTGATCTGAGGACCAAACTCGAACTTCAGAAACGGATGGCACATGAAGTTGACCATCTCAACACGCTCAATGATACCGTGATCAGCAATACCCTTCAATTGAAATCAGTTGCGATCGTAACCACCGCTGAAAAAAGTTACACACCCCCTGAATGTTGCGTTTTGCAGCAAGATCCTCTAGAATTTTCTTCGAATGAGCTTCCTCAAACTTCTGCTCTTCAGCATCATCATCTGCATTCCCATGCTCTTCAACCTCATCATTGAAGCGCGTTTTTGCGTTGGCTTTAGCCTTGCTCTTCCCTTTTGTCTGAGTGCGATTAGTCACGTCCTGGAAATCCCCATCGGAGTCCTCGTCGTCGCTGTCGTCAGTTTTGGCGCGCTTGGGAGACTTTTCATACTGGGTCTGCGACTCGTCAGAGTCAGAAACGGTGGGTCGTTTGACCATGGTGATGGTGAATAGGGAACCTTTGACCAGTTCAATTGTCGCGTCTCATTCAATGTGACGTCACGTGAAGATGTCACAGTCGCGAGCGGCGAACTTAAGTACCACCCCAAAAAAGTTTACCCAACCAAGAAGAATATATTATATTTTGACATATATATATCGAATATCAACGTATTATAACGAGGTATCTCATTATGTTCAAAATTTATTGGGTGAGACTTAGAAGACCCCGAATCCAAGCAGCATACGAAGCAAACAACTGCTCCTCTCCATGGCGCTCGCAGAACTCAAGTATCGTCTCATATCGGCTCTCCGCCGACACCCCAGTAGCATGTAGGACCTTTGCCAAATCAATTGGACAAATGTACGGAGGTTGTCTAGCGTCTTCGGCAAGTGATGCACTTGCCTGCATCGAGCAAGCGTAATAAACACAGTGCTCTATGCCAAAACAATGTCCAAGCTCATGGCTTGCAGTTCGACAGACACGACTCAGCCAAAGGGCAGAAAGTGCTGCGGACGAGGGAGAGGAAGAAAGATGGTATGATTTGAATGCGGCCACCGCAGCGTGCATCGGAGAACAAGGCAATGCTGCTGGAGCTGGCACCAGTACCGAACCATCCTCGACTGAGAGTTTCTTTTTCTTCCTGGGACGCAAGACATCTGGTTCCGCCGCATTACATAAATCCCGAACGAACTCGGTGCAATGAGATACAGGCCAAGCATGCATCCGATCTACATTATGCCTCTGGTCGAGAATAGGATGGTATCGGGCAGTGGAAACGACAGCGACGCGGCTGGCCCCGTAAGCACGACCGCAGACAAAATCGTCTTCGTCACTTTCGTAAAGATCGTGATTCACGAGGAGAAGTAAAGCGTACGCATCCGCAGGAAGCATACTGATCGCAGCGTCGAGGAGGTCGTCGAGATTAAGTTGAGCTGCAAAGACACCACTGGGGGATGCGCCAGTACGAATTCCAATGCGTTCGTTTGGTATATTAAGTCCAATATATTGGGGTATCGCTGTAATTTGCTTTAGTTTCTTCTTCCTTGTTTCCCAAGCTGTGAAGCACAATTCGGGGGGAGGCAATGAAGTTACTTTGATTCCATGATAGCAAGCCTGTAAATACCCAATAACATCATGGATAGATGGAATGGCTAAATCACAGCATTCTTCTTCCTGGGGTTGGGTCCAAGATTGAACGAAGTCTACGCTAGAGTCGATATGGGGAGGAGGAGCGATATAAACCACATTTTTACTCGATGTTACTGGATTCCTGTCCTTGTCGCGCAACCAGGAGCGAAAACTTTGTGGTGGACAGTCTGGATCCAACGCAAGATCATCATCAGGTAAGACTAGTGGACTGGGAAAGATGCTGGGTGCATGCAGGCTGGAATCATTTGTCGTGTAAGTTGCTGCCGCCAAAAGTTTTCCTTCAGATATTTTAGAGTAGCCTACAGCTGAAGCATGGGGTGACGATTCAAACGTGAGGATCTCATGTCCACAAGCCATTAATCCGCGATGAAGAACTTGCAAGGTAGACGCAGAGTCACTGAAGACGGGACTTTGACGCGCGTGATCACATGATTGATGGGCCGGCAAAATCCGACTCACTAGTGCGCCGTGAAATCCCGACGGAGTTGCTAGAAAAAACTTAAACTTATCGTGGGCGACGACGACGACGATGGTGTCCAGAACCGTCCTTAGCCGTGTTCTCAGGTCTGCTGCTCGTAGTCCGGTAAGCATGCACTTGAAAGCTTTTTTGTCGACTTCTAATTCGTATGACAGCGTTCACTACGGACATTTGCGACAGCACACAACCTTCCCGGACCTTTCACCGAGGTCTCAACACTTTCCAATGGACTCACTGTAGCCACCGAGGCCCAGCCTCATGCACAGACAGCCACTGTTGGTGTATGGATCGACGCTGGCTCGCGCGCAGAGACCGACAAAACCAACGGAACTGCCCACTTTTTGGAGCACATGGCCTTCAAGGGAACCAACCGTCGTACACAACACTCGCTTGAGCTTGAGGTCGAGAACATTGGTGCTCACCTCAACGCTTACACTTCCCGTGAACAAACCGTGTATTACGCCAAGAGCTTCCGCAAGGACGTCCCAGTTGCTGTCGACATCATCTCCGACATTCTCCAGAATTCCAAGCTTGATGCTGGTGCTATTGAGCGCGAGCGCGACGTCATTCTCAGGGAACAGCAGGAGGTTGACAAGCAACTCGAGGAGGTCGTGTTTGACCATCTGCACGCTGTTGCTTTCCAAGGTATGTCCCACCAATTGTGTGCATTCCGACGTTCTTTTATTCCGACACGCATTGGTAGGTCAACCCCTTGGTCGCACCATTCTCGGGCCTACCAAGAACATCATGTCCATCAAGCGTGATGACCTCGTGTCATACATTAACACCAATTACACTGCCGATCGTATGGTCCTCGTTGGCACAGGTGGCGTTGAGCACAACGAGCTTGTCAAGCTCGCCGAGAAGCACTTTGCCTCTCTCCCCGTCTCCCGCAACCCCATCCCCCTCGGCCGTCTCTCGCACCCCAAGACGACCTTTGTTGGCTCTGAAGTGCGCATCCGTAACGACGAGATCCCCACCGCTAACATTGCCATCGCTGTTGAGGGTGTTGGCTGGAGCTCTCCCGACTACTTCCCAATGATGGTCATGCAGAGCATCTTCGGCAACTGGGACCGCGCACTTGGCGCCTCTCCTCTCCTCTCTTCCCGCCTCTCGCACATCGTCTCCTCCAACAACCTCGCCAACTCCTTCATGTCCTTCTCCACCTCCTACTCCGACACTGGTCTTTGGGGTATCTACCTCGTCTCCGAGAACCTCGTCAACCTCGATGACCTCATGCACTTCACGCTCAAGGAGTGGACACGTATGAGCATCGCGCCAACGGAAGTTGAGGTCGAGCGCGCCAAGAGCCAGCTCAAGGCTTCGCTTCTTCTCGGTCTCGATGGCACCACCGCTGTTGCAGAGGACATTGGCAGGCAGCTAGTAACAAGCGGCAAGCGTCTCACTCCTCAACAGATTGAGGCTGCTGTTGACGCTGTGACTGTCGACGAGATCAAGCGTGTGGCACAAAAGTACTTGTGGGACAAGGACGTAAGTGACTACCTTTTCATCATGTAATGTTTTTATTGATATTCTTGCCTATAGTTCGCACTCGCCGCCACTGGCAACATCGAGGGCCTGCTTGACTACAACCGCCTCCGTGCTGACATGTCATCGATGATCTACTAGTTGGTGTGTTTTTCCCTCCTAGTGTCTCCCTCTCGACCTAATTCTGGTAATCTCTATAGACGTGTGGTGTAGATGCCTCAAAATACAACCTTTATTCATACCATCCATATTGTTGCGTAGACTTTAATGGGAAACAACTAGAAAGCAATGCAAGTGATCGCGTGAAACCAGTAAGGACGATGGGCAACTTCAATTGACCCAAATTGATCCCTCACGATTCACTGAACCGCTTTTGTCAACGGTCCAGGATCTGCTTGTGACGTTTAGGTATATATTACATATTACATATCTCCGGGAGCTCGTTCTCAGGCTCTAGGTATCGCCCAGAGGCATTGGGCGTGTATGTACGGTGTTGTGATCAAAAAACGGCCGCTCGGTGATTACCGAAGGCAGCGACCCTGGGATGATGGGATCTAAAAGTACCAATCGAACGATACCTCCACTCAAAGACCGTAATCAATGGCATGACACACGACCAACAACCACACCCCGAAAACACGGGGATCGGCGGATAACATACGTGTCGCGCGTGATCTGCAACTTGGACAGTTTGTGCCTGCTCACTTGCCTGCTCAATACTTCGTAAAGATCTATACAACACTCTGGCGTAAGACCCTGTGGTTATAGAAACGGGGCCCGATCAGGGGTTTACAATACGCCACCCACTGGCAGGGTACTCACTTGGAGTCATTCCTTACCGCTGAGCCGTTCCTGGATATTGTAAAGATTCTTTTCGATTTTTAGTAGTTACACCATGTCTGGAGGTTGCCTACTACTTGAAGCAACTGCGTTATTTTGCATGCTAGCTATGCCAATCCCAGATTGCCTACTTGAAACAATCGCACCATCTCTTTGTGTAGTAACCGTTATCGCAGTATGATCTGTCACCTCGCTGACTTGGTCCTCATCCTTAGCGTCTACGTCATGCTCAGCTCCAGGTGTGACACTATTAGAATGGGAGAACTCGGTGATTAAACCACCGCCACCGAATACCAGGGCCGAGACAGGATTAGAGTGTGATGCCCCGGATGCTGCAAATCCCTCTCTAGAGAAATGACGGAGGTACAATAGGAATCGCGAAGTGAATATACATGAAACGCTATTCAATATCGGTGAGTTGAGTCATTCCAAAGGCGTCACGATCCACGTCCACTCACGGAAGGATCAGTGCGTTGAGCACTTTGATAAGGAAGTTGTCAGGCTATATCTCATAAGTAATTCTATCTCTCTTCTGAAAGGAGCGACTAGACCTTCATGGCCTGTCGCAGCAGTCAGCATACTAGCATAAGGGCACGGAAAAGGCTACTCGCAAAGTTAAGAATCATGGCTGCGAAGGTAAAGAAAAATGCTCCACTGAAGCGCTGGTCAGAAAAAATGCTGAGTTGCTACTCCAGATATCCACACCAGAAGTATAAGACACCTGCATAAAATATCCAGGATCAATAAATTGCGTGAAACAAGGCATGGTTAAGTTGGTTTACCTTGCCGTAATATAAAGCCTGTCATGCTCTGTAGCTGGAGGGGATTCTTGTTGAATACTCGCTTTGCGGACCACACAGTAAGGACGGCGACAGATAGCTCCAGGAGACATACAAGCACCGATAACAGAGTGGACTCTGTGGTCAATCTTCTGTGTCACTTATGCACGCTTTAGATAGTGAAAATGTCGTCTCACGGCTAACAAAGAAAATATCAGGACACTAGCACTATAAGTTAATCAGTCGTACGTACAGTTGGGATGGAGAAGGGCCGTTGCATGTCAAGCCGGGCACATGTAGCTGTTGGGATGCAAGCGTTAGGTCTACATGACTCTTAAATGAACATTCGTATACACACTCCATCAATAACAACACATCCAACGCCTAGAACTGTCAGCCAAGCAAGGACCCAACAATTTCTGTTCCACAATGCGTATGTTCTTGCGCTGAAGACAACTGTGATGTTCGATTCAATGTGGCCACATGCATTAAAATAACCTCAGACTAGCTTACTGATAACGGATGCACGTCCAAGGACCGAAAGGGTGCTGAGAACTCGGTACCATAAATCACAGCTATAGCCTCGTTAATTGTGCCATGGTGGACATTAAGAACGCATCCAGGCTCACTAACGCCGACGAGGGTCAATAAAATTTTGATGCTCTCCCAGAGTTTGAAGATGCAGACCTTTGAGAGTTTGTTTGTTATGGCCAATAAATATAGAATGTTCGCCACTAAGGCATAGCGAGAAAGTATGTAGAGTATTGTGGAAATGCGGAGTCGTGACCGCCATATATAAGCCACTTCGAGCGGGAAGGTAAGAAGATAGTCATAGTACACCAGTGCTATACATCTGTATCAGCGTATTGACTATCTATATGAATCAACCCGCTCACCTATGCTGGAATATTGAATGCAGAGCTTAACAAACCTGCAGAAATGTACAGGGACAGGTAATGATAGACATATGTAAACGCTTACTGCGCCTCAGCCGGTGGGACAGACTGGTGAGGAACTTGAGAAGGTGGTGAGCTGTGCGCCTGCGGTAACAGCTCAAAATTTTGTAGGATCATGGCCTCAGAAGATCAACTCCTTGCATCTCAAGGACTGCGTGAAGCTCATTAATATGGTCTTCTTGCATAGGATGTCACAAAGTTAGCCACCCTCCTAAGAACGCCCAACCAGATAGTGTTAATCATCATCATTATCAAGGGGTTTTTGAGTTGCGCAGTTCGAAAGAGATAACTGATTCATAGACGTACCGGAATGAGGTAGCAGCGGAGATGCATATGGTGAAGACACCGCAGAAATGTCAAAGTCGACAGGAGGAACAGCTTCCGATGATGACGTTTGATGTTAATTCTGCATCTACAATGTATAAGTTGTACACAGTGAGAAATTTAAATAAAAAAATAGAATGACATGTGAGATCGCCTTGATGCTGACCAGCGCTGGGGCCAGTGCTTGATCCAAGATGATTAGATCATGGTGATTTTCATTGAGATACATCATTCGTCCATTTGATCATCCACATAGCATTAAGGTCCAACGGCAAGTGGCACAACCATTAATACATATATCGAAATGCTGGAGATTTGGGCCCTTGACCGAGGTCTTCAGTATCCACATCTTCAGCCGTGAGGTTCACGCCCTGCGCTTTGTTGCGGCGTCGATTCTCCATCCTCATGTAGATACCGACACTTCAGGAAGCTATGTCAGCAAAGATGCTTCAGATCAACTTTGGTGGAGAAATTTACGATGCAACTAAAACAAAACACAGCCCGCCAAACGCCGCTGTGAAAGCGTCAGCGGAGGAAGGAAAGCAGCGATGCATTGTCAGACCTGATGTTCCAAGAGCTTAAACAGCATCTGAATGTAGCCATAGTCGCTAGTCAAATATATTGCAACAACATACCTGGTATATATTTCGGTTCATCCTTTGCCTGGAAGACATTGGTGGATATAAGCCCAGATGAATTGGCCAGCGCAACTAGACGTTTAACGTCAAGATTATCACGTCGTAAAAAAGATGAGATTAAACTTACCCATAACTGCAGCAACAACAGCCCGCCTTGATTCACTGGGTGTGTTATTGGAGTACCTGATTTATGACAAAGTTGAACATATTGATCAAGAAATGCGGATCCTCTTACCATGTGCTCACTAGTACCGAGGGAGCAAATGCCTAAACCGGAGGCTATCAGGTGGGTCTACGTCAACATAACCTGGCTCGAAAGGACTGACACCCATAGTCAATAAAAAGCAGGCGAAATATGCAACACGCTTGTATGCGAGAACATCAATGGAACCGAGTATAACGAAACCGACGAGTGCTGTTATCAGAGGAATACAACTGAACGAAAAAATTAGCTGATTTCCATATGTCCCCCGACAGATGTGTAGCTCACATGTGGATGGAACGTTCGCGAAAATAGTCGGAAGAGAAGGTTAATATAAGAAGGGCCACCGTGCCGACAACGTTTGGAGCAACAGTGTAAAGATTGGTTTTGATAGTCGAATATCCCAAACTAGCAACAATTTGTGGGAGGAAGTTGTTAACGCTGGCGAGGGGAACACCAAACGAGAGGCTGATAATAGCCCAGACCCTATTGAACTCTCAACAGGCGCCTTTACGTGCTAACTTGAAGCAGCGCAATTACCAGTACATTGGATCTTTGAACGGTCGAAAGGCATCCCGGATGTCTAGTTGCTCATCGACCGTAACAGAGGAATCAGAAAGAATGCGAGCTCTTGCGATCTCTTTCTCCCTCTCTGACAAGATCCACCAAGTGGATGGAGAGCGAGGGAGCCAAAAGAAACAATATATCGCCAGGCAGATTGTGGCACCACCTAGTGTTCCTGTAAGACGATGACATTTCACGATACAACGAATCCACCTTCAATCCAAAATAAAAATTGCCACGAGTGATACTTGCTGTTTTGGATATGGAAAACTCCGAAAGCAATGAGACCTTGATGCCTTTCAGCATTTTATTCTTGTGAGAAAAAGTGTATTCACCAGAAAAAGCTCCGGCAATCGATGCCGCAGCTGTGGGAGCTCAGTATGATTCCCGATAGAAATAGCGTCAGCGAACCGTAAAAAAGGCCAATACGTGAGGCCAGTTCTCCCCGCTTATAAAATGTGGAAAGATAAAACACCTGCCGAGATCATTCCTGACCAACAAGCCTCCGAAATTAGATCGCAGAACTCACTACTCCAGGAAGCATGGCAGATTCAAAGATGCCCAGGAAAAACCGAATGGCAAAAATCTCTGCATTTGAATAGGTAAGTAACGCGATGCATGTATCAGATCAAACGTACGGGAAAAATTCTTTGCGATGCCAGTAAAAAGCGACCTTACAAAATGGCATTCAAAGTCACGTTCTATATGCGAGTTTTCAATCAATAAACTCGGACGAACATAGAGCCCTGTGCTCAAAGTTTGAACTCGAAGAAGAGATAGGACACAAGAACATCATACAAAGCCGAACATCATGATGGGCAAGACACGTGCTGCTGAATAGCGTTTGACGAGCAGGGAGATAGGGGTTCCAAAGCTACGGGTTCAGTAACGCAAGAGATTAGTCAATGAGCAAAGGGTTTTTATAACGCTCACAGGCAGAATGGAACCTGGATAGACCGAGAGGATCGCAAAGAATACTCGAAAACATTGGCGCAGGGTGACGTACATAGAATATCATCACAAGAATGTAATACTGCAAGTTCTATCAGCGCCTTTTTCGAAAGCTACATGAACCTATCTCACCTGGTCTCCAGTGAGGTTGATATCCTAGGATATGGGTTATCTTCAGTACACCATAATCTCATCAGGGAAAGAACCTTGTCCCATCCATCAGTCTTTGCATTGCCCACATTCCCCTTGTCCAGTGCATTGCACAAATACCTGATACTTCTCAAATGTGCATCATTATGAGGACAGGTGACTTACCTAGCTCATCCGTTAGCATTGAACAAATGGTTGAAAGCAAACTTGAGGACTTACATGATCGTCAAAGGAGGCAGAATGAAAAAATCAAATTTACGCCGCAGGCGGCTCTCCTCGTCCCTAGGGAATGAGGGGTTCTCATCCTTCATCCCATATCTTTCAGATGCTGCCTTTTCAGGTTCATCCTTTGCTGCATAAGAATCTGCCATGGACAAGTAGGTTCGAAGCCGGGTCGATAAGCAGGGAACAATGTGGAGTAAAGAATATATACAGTTCCAGGTGACAGCATGAGCCCACGCGACTGGTCATTCATGCCCGACTTGCCGTAATGAAAAGCATTCCAAGCCCTTCTGAGGAAGGAGGCATGGGTGTGGATACCGGTTCCGGTCCGACGGAATCGATTGATTTTTAAGCGCCCCTCGATCTAATCGCCAACTCTTTAAACTCCTGCATTGTTGTACCATGTCTGTCGAGAAGATTAATTCGGCGAAAAACCGGCCTGTACCCAATATTCTGTGTAAGCCTTTTGCTTTGAAGAAATCGTTGAACTGACCTTCAATGAATACAGCCCATGCAACCAAGATCCCTGGATTGATTTTCGTAAGCGGTCAAGTGCCCGTCGACATTAACGGTGCCGTTGTTCCAGGTGGAATCCAAGAACACACAGTGCGTCACGTTCATTGGCTTCATTGGCTAGAGATTTGGGCGTAATGGAACGTTATCGTCATAGGCACAATGCATCGCCAACCTCGGCAACGTCTTAGAAGCTGCAGGCTCGTCATGGGAAAAGGTTGTCAAGATCAACATCTACCTGAAGGACATGGATAACTTTGCATCAATGAATGAAATTTATGAGAAGGTGGGGCAATCTCAGCACTAGGTCGGAAACCTCCACCGATTAACCTTTACTGTCAGTTGGTTCCGACTCCGAAGCCAGCGAGGACCTGCATTCAGGCGGGAAAATTGCCAAACGATGTTGATATCGAAATCGAGGCTATTGCGACGTATTGAGTAACGACCTAAATTTAATCAATCCAATGCTTGAGCTGTGAGATGTTGCAATAGTGTTGGCATTTGAACGTGGCGGTCGAGATCGTTGGAGTGTGCCAACGGTTAGTGAGAAGCTGTGACTTCAAGAGATTGCACAGAGAGTAAAATGAAACGATGATATTGAGAAATTGAAACGTACAACGGCCAAAAAAAAAAAGTCAAGAACTTGCCCTCTTACGCGCTCGAGCCAGTTACAACACCAAAATCACAACCAGTCACACGAAGAGGGCGAAAATGACGATCCAAGAAGAATTCAAAGTGAGCACGAGCGTCTGGGCAGGACGTGATAAGGTACAGCCACGGTCGTGAATTTAACATGAGTTTCAACGCTTCTCTGCAGATATTTCGTCTGCTCATTGAATCTCGACGTGCAATCCGTAGGCTTTCTATCGGCTCGAAAGCGCAATGGTCTATGGTGGGACGAGCTTGCGTTAGATGACCTGATTGGAATTGATGTCGGTGAAAAGGCTGATGGAAACGTAGTGCCCTGGGAGTGCGGGTAGCGATGTATGTGAATCCAGAATCAGTCAAAGCAGCTGATATGTCCCAGACAGACACAGAGGTACCAAATGAATAAATGTAGTACAGAAGTTATAAAAATCACATCGGCACTATCGGGGCGCTGCCCCTCTCCAATGCCGTCCGTAAACTACACACATATGGATCAGTGCCATGCGCAGAAAAAAGTGAGAAGAAAATCACACATACCTATAGTCGTCACCATTTTGTGTTATGTATCTCACCCAAGGAAGGGCCTGGTACCCTGACTTCTCGACGATCTTGAGGTAGCGTACCTGAATACCAGAAACAGTGAAGTAAGGAATTTCAAATTTGACGGTTATTGGGGCACGTTTTTCAACGTCGTTTTCTGGGAGGTGGTAGGTAAATGAAAGAAGATCGTATAGACAAAAGTCTAAATGATATGGACATACCTGATCTGACGCTAGGCAAGCCAAAGTGTGCGCGCATGAGGAATTCGCGGCTCCCTCCGAGCTGTTTGATCTTCCACACGAAGGCCGATTTGTCTGGAGCATATTGGACCGTGCCCGTCGATGCCTAGATGGGTGTCGACTCTAATTGAGATCTCAGATACCGTGAACTTACCCTGAACTTAGGGCTATCCGCATCATCTGGGACGGGGACGTATATCTCGACATTATTCGCTGTGCTCCGTCTCTTGAACTGGGCTTTAACTTTGACGACGTATTCTACCCGGGAACCCTTATGGCTCTCAACAGCTGCCTCGACCCATACCAGTGGTTTAACGGGGGTGGAGAGGCGATATGACATGAGTTCAAATTCGCCATCAGGTGGGATGAAGGAGATGGTACGATCGTTTTCGAAGCGAGAGAGGCGAACACATTGGTGGAATTTGACGTCTTCCATTTCGATGGCTTTGCCGCGGGCAGCTATAACGAATCGTAAATGGATATGTGAAGATGTGGGAAATAGAAAGACGTACTGCGGCCAGTGCTTTCGAACATAACTTTATCGTTTAGCCCTAATCGAAGCTCAGGCATGCCTGAGAGATAGCATTTCATCTTGACGGCGCCAAGGATCTCTGATCGTACTACGTTGCCGTTGGCATTTACCTAGTATAAAAGAATAAATGGGAGGTAGAGAAGCAAGTGAATGGGTGACGCACCAGCATATTCACGCTCTCAATAACGTCCAAGAAGACCTCGTTCTTCCTATAGCGGATACCCTCTGTTCTCCACGAAACGGCATTGGTAACTGCCATTGGCGGACGGACCTGCACCTCGAGCTTGTGCGATTCTTGTGTGATGTATCTGTACTGGCATTAATATCATTGTATCGGTATTAGGCTGTAACATACTCTTGGAGAATTTTACTCTCGGTGGTTTGTGGATAGCCAAAGTCCATCATCTCATCCATGAGTTCATAAATGATGACGAAGTTGTCGCGGATACTCTCCTCCTCGAGCTCTTTGAAGTATTCGACGAGGACTTGGGTTAGTCGGTGTAGGAAGATGATTGTCTCTGCCGCGTTCGAGTTGCGTTTCGACAGCGCAAGAACTGAAGCTCCTTAGCACAATAATACATGAAATTGAAGATTCAACTCACGATAAAGATTTGAATGGCGAATATGCATGTAGTTTATACCTTGGCTGGAGAAACATGGGGTGACCTGCTGGCCCTCTTCTTCAATCTCAAGAATGAGTGGAAGAAATCGTTCGATATAGGACGGTGGTACATCGTCGCGATATGAGCGCTGGATGAGCGGCTTGCCCTTGAGGTCGAGGATTGCGATTACGCTGGCCATGGATGGGAGTAGATGCCAAGCAATGGAGGTCACATACGCGTTAGGTCACACCGTGACACACTCATTCTCAACACTCTCCTTGTCGCCACGCTTTCCAAGTCCGAGTCCTTAGGCTAAGGCTGAGCCCAGCGGTCGCGAATGTATATCAAAACCCTAACTATACAGGGCTTCAAGTCTTGTGAGCATCCAAGGTTTAGTTGTTTACCATTGCTCGGCTTATAAAGGATAGACCGCGACCAGACTCAGATCGAGCCCTTTTCACCAAGGCACAATGTAGTCGTTGGGCGTAATGGATCTGGGAAGAGTAATTTCTTTGCTGGTGCGCATTTTATACACTTTAAAATTGAACCTGTTGCTAATTGCAACCTTGTTTACTAGCCATTCGTTTTGTACTCTCTGATGCATACACATCTATGTCAAAGGAAGAGCGTCAAGCGCTACTTCATGAGGGTGTGACCGTCGCAACAACCATGTCTGCTTATGGTTTGTTTTCAAGAAGCCATGCCTATTTTATTGCTGAACACGCTTTCAGTGGAGATCGTCTTTGACAATACAGACAATCGATTCCCAACTGGTCATGACGAAGTCATCATACGGCGTACAATTGGATTAAAGAAGGACGAATACAGCTTGGACAAGAAGAGCGTGAGTAAAGCGGACGTCATGAATTTGTTGGAGAGCGCAGGGTTCAGCAAATCCAACCCATACTATATCGTCCCACAGGGCCGAGTAAGTGGTCAATTAATGTTTGGATTCTATTTGACTATAATTCTTCCATAGATTACAGCTCTTACTAATGCCAAAGATCATGAACGATTGGCACTCCTCAAGGAAGTTGCTGGAACTAAAGTATACGAACAGCGACGTGCTGAGTCGCTACGCATAATGGCAGAAACAGATTCCAAACGCACGAAGATTAACGAACTCCTGGACTACATTGAGACGCGATTGGCTGAACTAGAAGAGGAGAAAGAAGAGCTAAAAGAGTTTCAGGACAAAGACAAGGAAAGGCGGTGCTTGGAGTACGCGTTGTATCAACGGGAACTAGAGGAAGTGGGTGAAGCACTTGATGAAATTGAGGAGGACAGGAGGGCGGATATCCATGGTGCTAATCTGCGAAGAGAAAAGTTCAATGAACGCGAGCAGGAAATCACCGTGCGTCAAACGCGCGAACTTCAATCCGTTTCTTCTCTAACTCTCTTTCCTTTTCAGGATCTGGAAAAAGCCATCTCAGAAGCCAAACATTCACAACAAACCCTGAAGATAACCCGGGACGATACCCAAGCTGAACTGACGGACTTCGTTCGCACCCGCACCGAACTCGAGTGTACTATCGCTGACCTACGCGCTGCGAGTGATAATGCAGGCGGGAAGAGCGAAGCACTCGAATCAGATCTCGCACGTGTGGAAGCGCAGATTGCTCAGAAAGAGGAGGCTCTCGAACGGCTCCTTCCCGAATGGATGGTACAACGGAATCTAGAGACGGCAGAGAAACGCAATTTGGATGAGGCTAGCGCGAAGTTAGCGGCATTGTTCGCAAAACAAGGGCGAACGTCCAAATTCCGTACAAAATCTGAGCGGGACGCGTACCTGAAGCATGAAATTTCATTGATGGACGACTATCGCAAAACCCAGGAGACAGCGTTGGCGACGACACAGGCGGAGCTAAATGCAGCGACTCCAGGTCTTCAGGAGATAGATGGTCAGATTGCAGAAGTTCAAGGGAAGATTGATGATGGGAGGAGGAGGGTTAGAGAGTTGTCCGATCAGTTGGTGGGGCTTAAAGACCAGCACAGCGAATACACGGAGAGGCGGAAGGATCTGTGGAGGGAGGATACGAAACTCGAGAGTATTGTTGGTCGGGCGGTGGAGGAGTTGCGAACTTCGGAGAGGTTACTCGCAGGTATGATGGACAAGGTACGTTTCCCGTGACTGACTCTTACCTTCCTCTTAAAACTAAAATATCTTGGAAGGATACTGGGACAGGATTGCGTGCAGTTGACAAAATTGCGGAAAGGGAGGGATTCGAGGGGGTCTATGGCCCTCTCTATCGCCTATTCGAGGTTACAGATCCCAAATTTAACATTGCAGTGGAGTTGACGGCCGGAAACAGGTGCAGCCCACCCCAACGTCTTTGTTTTCAAAACTGACCAGCTCTTTGCAGTCTATTCCATGTCGTTGTCGATAATGATGAGACAGCGTCCAAAGTCTTGGATATCATGATGAAAGAAAAGACCGGTCGGGTCACTTTCATGCCTCTCAACCGACTGAAGCCCAAAAATCCACCTACTCCAAATGCTCAGGATGCGGAGCCTCTCATCAACAAACTTAGGTTCGACCCCAAATTCGAGAAGGCTTTTCAACAAGTCTTTGGGAAGACGTGTGTGTGCCGCGACCTGACGATTGCTGCCGCCTACGTGAAGAGCCATGGAATCAACACGATTACACTTGACGGAGACAGAGTTGATCGAAAGGGTGCATTGACTGGAGGGTACCATGATATCCGAAAGTCTCGTATCGAGGCCATTAAGGCCGTCACCACCTGGCGCACGAAGTTCGACGCCGAGGAAAAGCGATCCAAGGACGTCAAGGCTTCGATCACGCAACTGGAGCAGGAAATAACACGTGTATCTGGACAAATGACTGTTCTCAATGGGCAGCAGAACCAAACGAGGGACGCAAGGGAGAGGCTTATGGACGAAGGGAACCAGTTAACGAGGGAGAAAGAAAAACTTAAGCAACGTATTGCAACGCTCGAGACGGACGTTTCTGAACTTGAAACGGAGTTGGCGAGCCTAAATATGAAGATTGCGGGTTACAAGGCCGAGCTTGCAACACCACTTGCCAAGGGCCTCACACCTGAAGAGGAAATGTTGATTAGCACCCTCGGAAAGGAGGTTGAAACAAGGAAGAAAGAGATGATAGAGTTGAGCCGGTCCAAGAATAAGGTCTGTCTTCTCATCCATCACATGTATGCGAGACTTGGTTTCCTAACCCTCTTCTGATCAATTCAGTTGGAAGGACAAAAGAACCAAATCGAGATTGAACTGAATGAGCGATTGCGACGACGTAGGCAGGAGCTGAAGGGCATGCTCGAAGCTTTGGGTGATCCAGAAGATGGCGACGTGACCTCCGCCGACACGCTTGAGGCAAAGACGAGGGAGTTAAAATCGCTGAACAAGTCAATTGCAACGCTGACTGCCAAGACCCAGGGTAAGTTCAGCTGCAGCTTCATGGCTCGTTTTGTTGTGACAATTAATGCGCTACTTAGCCACGGAGAAGGAGGGCGATGAACTTATTGCCAAGCTGCAGGAGCTTAGAACAATCCTTGAGAAAGTTCAGAATCAACAGACTGAAGACAGCCGCACCATCAACCGACAACAGAAAACGACAGAACGATATCTCGCAAAGAGACAGATGTTGTTGGGCCGTAAAGACGAATGCAATCGAAATATCCGCGACCTCGGAGTGCTACCTGAAGAAGCTTTTGAAAAATATATCAATGAGAAACTCGACAAGGTGCGTTTAATCATTCGTCCCATATTTCGATGTCCCTCTGATCTTTTGTTCAATAGCTCGTGAAAAAACTGCATAATGTTAACGAGGGGCTCAAGAAGTTCGCCCACGTAAACAAGAAGGCTTTTGAGCAGTATAACAATTTCACCAAACAGCGAGATCAACTTTTAAATCGTCGAGAAGATCTCGATAAGTCTGCGACTTCAATTGAAGAACTCGTCCAAGTTTTGGATCAACGCAAGGATGAAGCTATTGAGCGCACGTTCAAGCAAGTGGCGAGCAATTTCGAGGAGGTGTTCGAGAAACTGGTACCAGCTGGTCGAGGGCGACTGATCATTCAGAGGAAAATAGACCAAGTGAGTTCAATATCTTACCAGTGGTGATCGCATTTCTAACATAACGTAATAATAGGATGAAGAGATGGATGAGGATGCCGAAGAGACTCAACAGAGCGCCGTTGACAATTACACTGGCGTTTCTATCAAGGTGATCCTTTCTAATCTACATTCAAAACTTGATTAATCGATGTCGTGACAGGTTTCTTTCAATTCAAAAGTCGATGAAGGCTTGCGAATTCAGCAGTTATCAGGCGGTCAAAAGTCCCTCGTCGCTCTTGCCACAGGTACGGACTTGTTGCATGCTCTTCTGTTTCCAAGAATCTAATCAATTCCTTTCAGTTTTCGCAATACAGAAGTGCGATCCGGCTCCGTTCTATCTCTTCGATGAGGTATGCTTCATTGCTTCACCTCCTGCCTCGAATTCCTGAACCACTATCTCTAGATTGATGCAAACTTGGATGCTCAATACCGGACTGCCGTGGCATGTACGTCCTCTTTATTATTCTCAGCTACACGTCCTTTAAATCGATATCATTTCATCCAGCAATGATACAGTCTCTTGCATCTACTGCACAGTTCATAACAACTACGTTCCGACCTGAAATGCTGGTGACTGCAGACAAGTTTTACGGTGTGCTCTTCAACAATCAGAAGGTTTCTTCGATACGAGGTATCAAACGAGAGGAGGCCATGGAGTTTGTTGATCAAGTATGTGGATGACCTCGACTTTTTACTCTTTAACATTCACTGACTGTATTCTACTTCTAGGAGGCACAAGCTCAATGATTCCAGCAGACCATCTTTGCAGTCGCTTTTATTTTGCTGTCGTATTCGTTTTTATTTATTCCTCTGTACTCAGTGCTTCACATTATCTGTATCTTTTTTATTGGCATTTTGTAATGATACAACATTCGAACAAGGATATGTCTAATTTGAGTTTTTCTGTCTGTTACATGATGGTCAGTTGAGAAGTGGTGCGTTGTAACTTGTTTGTCTAGCGCCGATCAGACGCGTTCACCAAACTTTTTCCCCGTCAACCCACCGACGTCTAACGACCACCTCCGCAATTCCTTGCTGCCAAGTAAGTACTATGCCCAACACGAATTATGTTTTCTAATCGTATCTGCTATGAGGCTAATTATGTTTGGAACTACGTCACAAGTTTGCAGACGCGCAGCCGCTCGGCCCCTTCATCGAAACGCTTCGACGTTCCTTCATACCAAAGGTTTAACGTTAAAACAGTACGCGAACTGGTCACGGTATTCCAAACGACAATGTAATCTCTCGCCTGAGGTGTGGCTTTCAAAATCCCGGACACAAGGTCTACATTCATCGGCCGGTATGTCATCTTCCTAGCTAGTATCAACAGCCATCATAATCTAATTAATATTCACTGATAGTAATACGCCATGGACATGTAGAACGTCCTGAACCAGGAACTGGGTTCGTTCTTTCTTTTCTTCTTGACTATCTCTCGCACGAACCTTTTTTTGTAGTATCAAGGTCCACTTCAAGGATGCCAAGGGAAACCTCATCAAAACTGTAGAGGGAAACGACGGCGATGACCTGTTATCTATAGCGCATGAGTACGACATTGACTTGGAGGGTGCGTGTGCTGTCCTTCCTTCGTCAATAGTAAACTAACAGACCTTTCGTTCTTTTCCCTCTTTGACTCTCTTACCGTGCTTCGCATCTTGCTATCGAATTCGCGAACCTTCCGAACTTATTAGGTGCATGCGAAGGTTCAGTGGCATGTTCCACATGTCATGTCATTCTTACACCAGAATACTACGATCGACTACCAGAACCGGACGACGAGGAAAATGACATGCTTGACATGGCATTCGGTTTGACCGACACCAGTCGGCTTGGATGCCAAGTTGTGCTCAAGCCAGAGTTGGATGGAATGACAGCAACTCTTCCAGCCGCGACTCGAAACATGTTTGTCGATGGTGAGTAGCAATTTGAAAACTTTTTTTTACTCTTGCGTGACATCACTATATTCTTTGCAGGAAAAAAGCCCACCCACCACTGATCTCATTACACAATACCAAGGCGTCAATTACTGCCGTATCATCGACATCAACTACTTATTGGAATCGTTGGACAGGTCCTTGGCTCATACCATCATAATCATGCGCTTGTCCTTCGCCGCGAGCAGATGTGCGGGTTTAATAGCAGAGATCCTTTACCGTTATTGATAACCAGTAATTTTATGCCTCTTTGAGTCTGCTCTATTAAAATCCAAACTGGCAAGAGTTTTGAGTAACCTACATTACTTTTGTCAAGTTGGAGGACATCTCATACACGACACTGGTGGCTGTGCACGCGTGCCTCTTGACTGTACTGTGACAATGCTTGCTTGCAGACGAGTTCAAACCATCACAACGCGAGCTGCTTCCACCAGCCTCTTATGTCGAACTCACCAAAAGAGAACTGTATTCTCTTCGCCAACTCGGTTCAGCAACACCAACCCTGCCTATGACGGTCACATCCCACTAAATTGTTTCGAGAACGCGGTCATGGCCGTAGGCTCTGCTTTCATGTCTTTGTATGACCCCAGACGAGGTGGTGAGTGCTTAATATTATTCCGATCCTGGTGAATTACCCTCTAAATCTCTGAGCTTCAAAAAGACATGATTGCTGCTCTTGGCGAAACCACAGCTGGTCCTAGCTTACCACGTTTACGAGACATCATGCTCGAGAGTCCGGAAGGTCGAAGAATACTCAAGGAAATGCCCAGGGTTAACTCTACGACAGTTGACATGGATAAACTGGCGCAATATCCCGAAGGAACCTTCGGACGAGCCTATGTAACATGGCTCGAACGATGTGGAGTTACTCCCGACACTCGCGAACCTGTGAGTCACCTCTACAATGGACAGTGTAACAGGATTACAATTTTCACGATTACAGGTCCATTACATCGACGATCCTGAGCTTGCGTACGTTATGCAGAGGTATCGAGAGTGCCACGACTTTTACCACTGTATATGTAACCTTCCCGTCAACGTCGAATCCGAACTCGCACTAAAATACTTCGAATTCGTGAACCTCGGGCTACCAGTCGCGGCAATTTCTGCTGTCTTCGGACCACTGCGTCTGAACGCCCAAAAACGCGCCAGACTTTTCTCCGAGTACGTTCCTTGGGCTTTCAGATGCGGCGGCTCCGCGAGGTCTCTTATAACGGTCTACTGGGAGGAAAGGTGGGGACAAAATGTTGAAGAAATGAAGAAGGAGTTTGGCATATGGGATCCACCTGAAGCGAGATGGAGCCGACCATTGAGTGAGGCCAAGGCGGCAGCAGCACGGAGACAACAGTCAACGGCACCTGGTACAAATCCGTAATATCGTATGTTGTCGATTTATCCTTGCTATGTTACGCGCTGATTGTATCGTTAAGATACTTCACATTAATAGTGGAATCTAGAAAAGAAATAAACACTGTATTCTTTTGATTACAACCAGGTTGGTTTATGCACATTAAGACCCATGGGAGCTACCCTCTTCAAACCTTCTTTGACCGGCGTCTTCGACAAAACAGAGGCTTGCTTCACCGCCGTCATTTCTCTACGTTCACCACTCTCCGAGTCTTCTGACTTGCGCCATAGAATTGAAAGTTTCTCGATCTCAGGGTCGAGCGGAACGACTCGCGGAGGGAAAGGCTTGCCCTTGCCAAAGGCATCTGCAGGTGTAAGCCGACCAAGAGACCGGATCCATTGCCCTACTGCAGCTAGAGAGACGCGGACTTCCCACGAGCCCCCTTCCTGCATTTCAAGTTAGCCTTGGGATGCAAAGCCTGACGGGGTATGCGACGTTGGCTTACCGTGATAGTTTTGCACAAGGCTGCGTTTATTCCGAGTGCAAGGAAATACCCTGCAGCATGGTCGATAGCTTGCATCGGTAGAGGTCGCGGAGTAATCGATTCGGTCTAAATGAAAGGGTTCACGTGATGGACTTCACTGGGTTTAGAACAACATGCCGTCGCATCTCCAGAGAAATCTTGATACGCATTGCCCTCGTCCGCGTTGAAGCCAGTAGCTGTCTGAACCAACGAGTCGAACTGGCAAAGGATCACCGTCAGTTAACGAATTTGAATCCAGCACCAGCATCTTACTCCTCGACGATCCTTCCAAGGCCCATCCCAGCCCCATGCACATAAATTCGCGGAGATAATCCCTGGCCGCATTTCTGCAAGGTCTTTCGCCCCAAATCCCAGCTTCTCCAAACCTCCAGGGCGATATCCTTGCAAAAACACATCGGCGTCTCTTGCCAACTGGACAAGCGTCTCACGATCAGCTTCTGTTTTCAAATCTAACTGTGTCGTGCGTTTTCCCAGAGATGTCTCCATATCCAGGAACGGTAAGGATGGAAGATTCGGAGACGTCACGAGCAGGACATCAGCACCATAAGCTGAATGTCGAGCGATCTTTAGCATGGCAGTCTGTCCTTCATTATGACGTACTCACCAGCGAGGGCCTTTCCTCCAACGGGCCCGGCGATGACACGACATAAATCCAATACACGTATCCCTTCTAGAGGATACGCATAACCACCCTTCCCAACCTGACGCTTCGGTGCCTCTCCGATCTTTATCAAAGTTACTGGGAGAGTTTCCTTCAGAGATTCCGCTTGCGGGTGGCTGGTCCAGGCATCTATGGATCTCAGTGCTGTGGCGCACATATTGTTCGATGCTGCCGTAGTCTCAAACTCGACGGCATCCCAACCCAGAAGCGCCTTTGCTACGATTTCCCTGGTTGGAGTAGGCGTTTCGGGTATATTCAGTATATTTAGAATTCCTCTGCGGTGACTATACACATCCCAAGCTAAGTCACCGAGAATCTATGTGAGAAAGAATGGCACTAACTGAGGGAAATTGGTATGTATCCTCACGAAACCGCCATTTTTCGTCTTATATACACCCGCGATGGGGTCCCATAGATCCCCTGCAGGAGATTTCCCGTTGACGGTATACCATACTTCATTATCTTGATTCACAAATCAGTGGATTTTGTTCTCCAAGTAACAGTGCAAACGATTCAGTGACGCACGAAACGAGATGACAGCATGCCTAGCATCAACTGTGACGTCTTGTACAGTTCCTGTTCTCAGTTCATGAAAATGAGCAGCGGAGAGACCAGCAAGGCCAATTGAAGCCTCAAAGTAACATCATCCTAGTAGGTCAGAGGTCCAAGTGATGAAGAACAAAGCGAACCTGCGCAGCGACGCCGAGTCTGAAAGAGGAACGAATAGCAGTATCAGGATCTCCCTGGAACTTCAGAGAGGATATTGAAGGTTCTGGAAGGGCTAAAGAACGCCAAATGTTGGCTGCGGCCTCTCTAGCTGCCAAAAGTCGAGTCATGATGAAAGTACGAGGTAAGAAGAATCACGCTATGGGTTTACCAATCATCAACTTGGGGATCTGGGTAAGAGGAGACTTACGCATGGCCTTCCTCGCACGCGTCAAAAATTCGACTGGTGAACCAGACGCAGCACTGAAGGCTGAACGCGTCAAATTTCATTATTAAGAAAAGGCGACGAGAAGGGAATATGAGTGTATTATAGAACATTAACTATGGAAATATCAACCATCATTGAATCAAGGAGTCGTCGTCTCTCCGGCGGGGCGTTGTTCACCTCTGTAGCTTGCCGCCTTTATCGCGGCCT
>JABAJV010000027.1:0-67571 GCA_018854895.1 Tricholoma furcatifolium
CATTGAGATGGACACCGTTAGAACATAAGAGACTCTGTTGAGTATATAGCAACTACAACTGAACCAAATAATCTTTGTCATTATTTGCTCAATGATATTGCAACATTGTGGGCTCAATATCTACATCAAGAGGCTCGTCTAGTGATTTGTCCTCGGAATCTTTAGTTGGTGCTGCTTGGCGAGGGGCTGTTCAATTTCTGATGTGAGCCGATGGAGGAATTGTAACTGTTCATGCATACACACCTTATGCTGAGATGACTTTCGCAGCAAGGTTTGGGACAGGAGGGTATTACTGAATTAAAGATGCTCGGATTTTTTCAGAAATTTGCTGGATATTATCCTGCAAATAGCAATATTCCCAAAAATTCTGTCAAAAATATCACGTGCTCTATTTCATTTCATGTAAAATACCCACCTATTAGTATATATAATATAACCCTCCAGTAACTTACCGGTCAGGTGACAGGTTAATTACCGTAAAAAACTGTTTCGTAAAAAACTCTTGGTTTTTTCCGCAACACTAATCTCCGATCCCGGAGTTGTTTTGTTGATTGAGACGCGCCCAGTCATGTGACGAGACGCGACCGTGTTTGTATAAATACTGAGAGAGGTATGTGTATCAAACTCCCCTTTTGAGCTCAGCTTCATTGCCCCCCTTTCTCGCCTTCTCCTATTTCCTGTTCCTTTCTTTAAGAAATCTCTTCCAAGTTATTTATAATCCCTGCAAGCTCACAATGCCTCCCAAGAAGGCCACTACTGCTGCCAAACCCGCCGCCAAGAAGGGTACCGCGAGAGCGCCCGCCACGCACCCACCTTGGGTTGACATGATCAAGGTTTGTACGCTGCCTCCATTAATTCTCAACCATGAATCCTTCAACGCTCCTCGCCGCGCTTCTATTGCTCCAACATTCTCAGGGCAGAGGGCAAGAGTCTCGAGTTCACGATCTTGTATCTTTTCATTCATTGGTTGATCGCCTTTCTCTCGCTTTGAACTTAACATCTTCGCATAGGAATGCATCGTTGCCCATAAGGAAGAAGCTCGTACTGGAGTCTCGCGACAACAAATTAAGAAGTCAGTAGTTCCTCCCGTGGCGCTTCAACGTTCTAAATGCTAGGCTCAGATTTGTCGAAGATAAATATAAACTTGAAATCGGGCCTGCTCAAAACACGCTGCTCGGGAAAACACTCGCTACATGGAGCGAAAAGGGTGTCTTCGTGCTCCCTAAAGGTAGGGTCCTGTTTTGTCGCTGTCATGTTGACCTTTGTGTTGATGTGTTCTCAGGACCTGCTGGACGTGTCAAGCTTGCTCCAAAGTCAAAGCCGTCTGAATCTTCAGACGCCAAAGAGGTGATACTCTTAACATGCGTGTAATATTTTTTTTTCTAAACACATGTATCGCAGAACACGAAGCCTAAGAGCGCCGCCAAACCTAAGGCTGCTGCAAAGGCATCCACTACGAAGGCGGCTGCCCCTAAACCGGCCGCTAAGTCCACGGCCAGGCCAAAGACCTATTCGACCAAGGGCAAGGCAGCCGCTGCGAAGAAGACGACTCCTGCGGCGAAGGCGACGCTCAAGAAACCTGTAATCAAATCAACGGCGAAGACAACTAACACTACGACGAAGAAGGCAGCTCCCACAAAGAAAGTCTTAGCAGGCAAAGCCAAAGCTACTTCAACTACCGCTAAGAAAACATCTGCACCCTCTAAACGTTCTTCAGCCAAAAAGGTAGAGTCGTTTGAGCGTCGCATTTGGCCCATGACTGACGCAGCCTTAGGAAGCGACTGGAACAACGGCCGCTACGAAAGCCAAAGCTGCTGCAAAGAAAACGCCGGCGAAGAAGGCACCCGCTGCGAAGGCAACCGCGAAACCTGCCAAGGCCGCTGCCAAACCTGCTGCCAAGGCTGCTGCCAAACCCGTCGCCAAAGCCAAAGCCAAAGCTGCAACAGCGAAGAAGGTATGCAAACCTGACAATTGACCTTGGCCTTGCATTGACTTGCTGTTAGCCCGCCAAAAAGGCATAAACATGTAGAAGATCATCCCCCCTTCGACTTTCGCATTTCCTCACCATCCATCTATATGCCATGGAATATCTGGCGATCTTTCAGGCCCCCATGTACACTGTTTCATACTCTGGTCGTCCTCTGTCTCGTCTGTTCGCATTCGCTTTTTTTTATCTGTAAATTAATTTATTGCTTGAGCATGCATGTACTACATACATCCGAGCACACGCCACAACGTCTATGTTACATTCTGTAAACATGATCTATGCAGGTACAAGCTAATGATATTCGTATTTGCTAGCACGGACGTCTTGCATGGTCACGAAAGTCGGTCAACGTGTTCCAAATCAACTGACGATAGGATGTATGTAGTACTTGGTAGAGCGATGAGGCATGCACCACTTGCACAAACCCTAACCACGAATTAAGGCAAGCCACGTGCCTAGGGTTGCATGTCGACACCGTGTCACTCTCATTGATCTCTACTATTCCCCGCATTACATATTGACTGGGAAAGCCCCAACTAATGGCTGAAGAGTATCGTCCTTCTCATGATTTTCAGTCTTTTCAGTCTGCAGGCCCTCCTCAACCATCCGCACGCCGATTGTACCCTTCTTTCATTCCAGTCAAGGACTCTCTGAAGTTGCAGGTCCAGTGGGCGTGGCGGGGACTCTATGATGCATTTCGGTGGAATACTGTGATATCTACTATTGTTGGGTAGGCTATTCTATTCGACCTTTTGAATACTTTGACCATTTTTAAGCACAGAGACGCTGAGATCCGTGCAAACGTGTATAAATCGCTTCTCCTCAATTCTTTGTCTCTCATTTCAATATACACCTTCGATTTTCTATTGCTGCCCCTGGTGCAAGGACAAGAAAAATGGGTCCATAGAAATATTGGTTGGGTTTACCAAGCTCTATGGTTATTCCCCGTCATCGGAGTTTCTTTTTATCTGAACGTGAGCCTTTTGTCAGATTAATATTCCCCTGAGCCAGTCTCATTTTCAAAATTCAGAGTTCATGGTGTTCTATTATCGCCAAACGTACCTACGTACTTCAATACGGTACTCGGACTGCCGCATCACAAGCCCCTGCGACGTACAGTGGGATGTTAACGGCAATCGCTACCTCTGCGTACCGGGTCGTTATGGTATTCAACTCCGTTGTCGTTTCTTTCGCGCTGCAAAACATTCCATACGTCGGTCATGTCGCAGGATTTATTTTTTTATGTTGGGTCGACGCGTAAGTAAACGCGTTATATTGAGTATTCGACGTTAACATGTGTTTTAAAACCAGTTATTACTGCTTTGAGTAGGTACTCGTCCGTCTCTATAGAACTTTTCTCAGGGTAGGTTTTTTATAGATTCGTTTGGATAGCCCGTGGTCTGTCGTTGGCAAGTCGGATACGACACATCGAAGAAAGATGGGCATACTACTTCGCCTTCGGTACATTCATGTGCATTCATCTCTGGCCTTCTTGTTAATCATATACATAGGTCTTCCATCCGCCGTACTTTGTACGTGTACTACCGGACTTGCCAATGCTGCAATTTTTGCTCTTATTTTCCCTGTGGTACGCTCACGAATAGGCCTTTCTTCGTGGTATTCTGACGTCTAGTCATTTAGTACATTATCCTCGCGACCGTCGCACGCCCCGTCCCGACTGATCCTTACAATCCACTCCCGCCAGCTGAAGATTCGGAAGTCATTCGACATCCGTCGCCCTACATCCCAATCCGTTTGCCCATTTTCGCTTTGGTTGTGTGGTTGAATGATACGATCGTAAGGATTCTGAGCGTTGGACAGCCCCAAAAACGTCCTAGCCACCACCGTAGTCTCAGCGATTCGGCTGATTCTGTTGAGGAAGGACAGCCTATAGGACTGAAAGTGTTGCGTCGGCCAGCAATTCGACCAACTAGGGGTCGTGTAAACATAGGTCGACGGAAACTTGACTAAACGTGAATGTAACGATACAATTATACCACAGTGCCAAACTAATTCCCCACATTGACGTTATATCTATCAACCAAACCCTGCCCATTCAATCGTGAGATATGATACCTCTTGCTTATCATCATCCCATCCGCATAGTAGATGCGCTTTTTTAGTTGCCGTGCCCAACCTTCCGTGAGCAACTATCTCCATTGGCCGTAACGAGGAGACTGGCGAATCCAAGACCGAGGCAGCAAAATGCGAATGGTATCGTAGTGGATCGCCTAGAAGAAAATGTCATTATCAGGTAAGAACGACATCAAAATTGTAAAATAAACCAACCTGGATAGACCAGATAATCTCCTCCGAACTTGATTCCACTCCCCATGAAATAGCCTTGCTTCCAAAGACTCCTAAAAACACCACATCTGGCACGCTCTTGGAGGGTGGTTGGATAGCTCCATATTCCTGCTTCTTTTGCGGCAGCAATGGTGGAGTAGACGCATGAAGAATCGGGATTGTACCACTTGTGAGACGAGGAGGATGCTGGAATAACAACAGTATATCCGACCGATTCAGCTTTTGCTTTGAAGACATCCTCAGCCGAGGGTTGTTTCCCTGCTTTTTCCTTTTCTTTGGATGGCTCGGGAGCTAACATCGCACCAAGTGTATCAGCCTCCCCAGACTCCTCAGCAAGCTTGGCTTGTGCTGCTTTCTTTTCCTCCCGAGCTTGCCTCTTCCGAAGTGCATCGGCAGTCATAGCACGACCCCTGGCAGCACTCTCCTGCGCTTCCTTCGCTTCCACCAGGGATATCTGGTTACGTATATCTTCCACTTGACCTGCTTCCCAGTCTTTCAAATGTTGCAGACTAGGCTGAGGATGTGCATTCGGATCATCAATAAGCACAGCGGATTCTGAGCAAAGAAGTGAGAACATGGAAAATGTGGAGTTGATCATATAGTACCATTTTCCACTAATAAGACGGCTTCTTCGGGTGTCAAGGCTAGGGGAACTCCTAGAAAAAGATTTTGTTGCGATACGTGGGGAAGCGTTCCCGATAGAATACCACAAATGCGATGCTGTGAACGGACTAGTGCGATGTCTATCCTTCAGTATTCCATGTTAGATTTCGGGTCTGTGCAAGCGAAAAGAACACAGCACCATCAACATCCCAGATAAAAGCGGTTTTATTTGTTACACGGAGATGTATCCGCCGTCTGTCGTCAGCCATGAATTCCTGGGTGGAGGTTTGAGTCGAAGGAATTGAAAATATGTCATGATCATGATGATCATCAAAACTGGCTTGGCATTAACGTTCATCTCTTCATCCTTTGTTCATCTCAAATGCAACTGCAGTGGGCTTAGCGCAACTTTCTAAGGTTTGTGAGAGCTATTAAGGGAGATTATCGATCGATATGTTGCATATTTCTGCTTTGTTCGCTTCGAGGGCTCTATCTTATCCTGCTTCTATCTGCCTTCTATGGGACGATATTCTCAAGATCATTGGAAGTTTTCTGTGCTGGGGATACCTTAAAGGCGAACCATTCTTTTGGGAGACCCGCACATTCATGCACACGATTCACACTCACACTGCCGCCCACTACACTCATACGGTTATCCATCACACACTCATCTCTCACTGCTAAAACGTCGGGACGACATGTTGCCGAAACAGAAAGCATCTTCATATAATCCAAAGTCTCTAAAGAGACGTGGGAGAACCAAAGACAAAGGAAAAACTCCCCGTTCAAAAGTTGGTGCGTGAAAAGATTGGTGGTCAATATCAATAGCTATGATCTAACTGTCGACCTCAGGCTTGTGGAGTGCGTTGAGCCACGACGATGTCACGAACATACTTTCTGCGATGGACTTGAGAGAACTGACTGCCTTGGGCGCCACTTCGAAAACTTTTCGAGGGTTGGTCACAGAGCACATCCAACAAAATGTGCACAACCTGTTCATCTCTCTCGATCTCGAACCGATATCCTTTCTTGCACTCCTTCGTGATACAAACAGTATCGTAACTGGGTCTGTCGCCCTCCTTGCCATTCATCCACGCGCTTTTAAACCCGGTGACATCGACATAGTCGTTGGGCCACGGGATAAAAAGCATCTGTTGAAGAAACTCCAAAACACCTTTGGAATGACCATCTAACCTGTAAACCGAAAGTCGCCGCTGACCGAATTGCAAGTCGATATCACTCAGGACGAATATGACATAGGAGAAGAATCACACATTGACGAAGTGCTGACGTTGTATTACGGTGGTCGTAAAGCCAATGTCATCGTATCGGCCACGGACTCCGTATTACGACCTCTCTTCCGCTTCCACTCTACTGCGGTGATGAACTGCATTACGAGCTCTTCAATCTTCTGCGCGTATCCCACATTCACCATTTCCCTTCGTTCCTTAGTGAACAAGAAGCTCGAGAGATATTACGAAAGTCGTCTTGTCGGAACGATGGATAACTTTAACAGGGCGTTGGACAAGTACAAAGACAGAGGGTTCAGTTATCCTGATGCGTCAGCGAATGTCCAGAACGCATATCTCTGTCGGCGTTTCGCGGATGATCAGAAGTGCATGTGGGTGAAATTTGGAGAGGGAAAAGCGAAGCATTTCCGTAAGTGTAATCTACATACTGATTGGGATCTATGTTATGGCTGGTAATGACTGCTAAAGTGGGTTATCTTGGTGCTTGGGTAAAGCTACGATGTAACATGTTGATATACTGGGCGTACAGCACTAGTGGGAGATCTGTTCCAAAATGATATGCAGACACGATAAATCGGATGATCAAAAGATTGTTCTATCTCAAGAAAGTAGGTCGCACAACCGACCCAGAGCATCGATAAATCATGAAATATTCCAAGGACAGAAAAGCAGCGATGTGTGCACAGCCCGGCCCGATGATCCATAATGATGATAAGATCAGGATTGCCCACTTTTCCACTTGGACCGTTTGACGCTTTCTCCTTTGCTGCAGTGATCAGGATGTCTGCACCTATCCAGGATGTCATCATGCTTTTCGGAGACTCTATTACGCAAGGCGCATGGACTCCAGGTCTACTTGGCTTTGGAGAGCAACTTTCTCGTGGGTATATTTGATCAACAAATAGGATATGAATGCTCACACAAATGTTCAGACGTCTATGCCAGAAAGTTGGATGTTCTAAATCGGGGGTTATCGGGGTATAATACAGAGTGGGCGACGCCTGTGCTGAAGAGGGTGAGTGATATACTATTGTCATGCGTTGGGATGGAAACAGGACAGGAGTACTTAAATCCATACGAAGACTCTCGCACCCAAAGGGGACAAAGAAAACGTACCCAAAATCCGCCTACTCACGATATGGTTCGGAGCCAACGATGCTTGTATCAAGCCGAGTCCACAACACGTCCCTGTTGACAAGTTCGCTGCCAATCTGAGGGATTGGGTAGATCTCGTCCACTCCCCCACATCCGAGTATTATTCTCCACAGACGCGTATCATTTTGATATCTCCACCTCCGGTGAACACATATCAAAGAAGAGCAGATCTTGAGTCGAGGGAAGAGCCCCGCTCATTGGACCGGGAGTTCGGGACGACGAGGCAATACGCTGAAGCGGTTAAAAACGTCGCTCGGGAGAAGAATGTCGCGTTCACGGATGTCTGGACAGCACTGTGGGAAGCAGCTGACAAGGACGAACAATCACTGAGCAAGTTCCTGTATGATGGACTTCACCTGAACGCGGAAGGATATCAGGTCCGGTCCCTCGCAATTTTCTCTCTTGTTCTCTCAATTAACACTTTCCCAACTCGGCAGGTCTTGTATCGCGCATTAGTCGCAACTATCAAGGAGAGTTATCCTGAGGTGCACTTCGAAAACCTCTCGGAAACATTTCCACCTTGGCTCACTCTTGCGGAGCAATCAGCTCAGAACTGATGTCAATGTCATTATAAGCGGTCGCCGGCATTCAATATTATCGTTAAATGATGGTTGGAACAATTGTTATATCATGCGTCAAGCACTGGGAAGAATGCAGCGCTGGAGGAACTGCATATAGACTAGACAGATAGAATGACATTTACCCGCGAGAAACACGCATGGAGAGTCAGTCAGAAAACGCCACGAGTAGGTTGAAACTTGTTCGGGAACAAGGTAACAATTAAATGGTAACAAGGATGCTCGGCGCAATCACCGCACCGGGCGCATCACAATGATCACATTGCGACGCGCTCACGTGCTAAGTTGAACATGGGACAAATAAAACAGTTAACTGGAAAGAACGCGTCTTTTGTTTGATTCCTCGTATTCATCGCAGGTAACGGCGTCGGAGGCCCGCGCAGACATCTCTCAAGCTTTCCAGGGACACCTTTATTTCTTAATTTCACCAAGTTTGAGGATTTCTAGAGATAAGAAATGCATTTTGCTAATTTATTTGGCAGGGGCGGACGGATTTGGACCCACAAGTTCACACAACAAGTTTTGAAGCTGGTTTGCTTTCCGTTTTAAGACGTGAGAGTTCCTCGAACTTGTCTCTTGGCCCATCTTGCTAACTCCCGCTGCCTGCTCCTCTTGCACAGGCGGTCAATACACTCATTATTCTTCTACGTGAGTTCCTTTGTTACCCTTTTCTATATCCCATACATAAATCATAAATAAACCAACGTTCCATGGAGGACAATGGATGCAATATCTCCGCAATCTCGATCTGCCCAGTCTCGCCAGCATCGGGCTAACCATTGTCTTACAGCTAGCTGCTAGTATATAATTGTCGGTTTGGTACGACTCAAGTCCTCAAGAATCCACAACACGTTGGTTCGTTCTTTAAACTCGCCTCGTGTTTTCTCTCTGACCGTCTTCCATTTCTTTCTCCTATCTGTGCCACTTTCAACCTGTCCCAATAATTATAATCTGTGCCACCAATAACGACCTGTAAAATCACCTCGACTTGTTGTACAACCCCGCGAAACCAATGCCCCCCATTACCACATCATTCGATCGACTTGTAGAAGCGAGATTGCCATACAAGAAACCCACGAATTACCACCACCCGAAACCCGCCTTTTCCATGTCCTTTTTTACACGCACGTCGACCAAGTTTCTCGCGCCGCCAGCCGCTCCAACTCGCAAACGTACTGAACTCTCCATGCACAGACAAGACATTGACGACTTTTTGTCATCCGACCTTGAAGCTTCCTTCGCCTCCAATGTCTCCCTAAATTCTCCACCACGGAAACATACTTCACAAGCCCCAGATGACTACGCAGAGCCCATGGATATTTCTCCAGCACCTCCGCAGAAGTCTGTTCAAAAGGCAGGAACTCGTCCACGAGCGTTCACCAGCGCCGCTCGTCTCTTTGGCAACGACATAAGTAACGACACACAGGGCCTATTGGCGAGTCCCTCGTTGGATCCATCGCCTTCAGTGCAGTCGTCCGAATCAAAGAAAACCCTGCGCTCCGCGTTGCCCACAGAATGGCTCATGTCCGAGAAACCTCCTGTGGACTCTAAAGCTGCAGTAGGTTCTCAGCCCTACATAAAATGAGAAGACTTACACATAACCGCATTAGCTTCCTGAAGCGGCCTCCCTAGCGGATGATGCTATGGACGTCGATACATCCTACATTGTTGACCAGCCTCCCACCACCGCGTACTCTTTCAGCCCTGCTCCTGCATCGGCCGCACCTACGGCCACGTCTCTCAACAATCTCTTCTTCGATACCATGTCGCCTCGTCGATCTTTGGAATCACCTGCAGTTTCCGAGCACAAAAAGCGTCGTTCGTTATCGCCTGAACCAGTTCGCAGTTTTGAACTCGATAATCCGTCGTCTCCAATGGAACCATCTCCTTCTCAGGCGAGGCTGGAACGCCTAGGGAGTAACACACTCTTCAATCGCTTGAACAAGCCCACTCTTGAAGGACTGGGTGCACCTTCTTCGTTCTCTAAGCGTCCCCGTCGCCCTGCTCTCTCGGCTATGGGACCTCCACCTGATCTGCAGCCTGCACTTAGTGCATTTCCCGTCCTTACATCCAGTGGTCTCGATCAGGAAGAGTCAAGTCCTAAAGGAGCGCTTCCAGTTCGCCGCGCATTTTCCGCTCTCATTCCCCCATCGAACTTCTTGGAGGGTCTTTCTGCGGATGAATCGTTTGATGGACCAGACATGTCTTCACCTGCTCAGGCATACTCTAAACGGCAGCAAATAAAGACGATCAGGAGGTGTGATGGCACAGAGGACTTCAGACCCCTCACCGCGGCCCCTACTTTGGTGAAGAATGATAGCCCTTCAGCACGTTTCTTGAGAGCAGGAATGCCTGGATTTGGTGACAATGAGGCTTACGGGAAGATCTTACCCTGCCACAGAGTGCGCGAAGATGGACTGATGAGGATCAACTGCAATACTGTGCGACAGCTTTGTTTATTTGCTTTGCTTTGCTCACTCATAGCTGTATTTACAGTTGGACGACCTGTTAGATGGCAAGTATGACTCTCAAATCGTCGACTATCATATCATCGATTGCAGATTTGACTACGAATATAATGGTGGCCATGTTCCTGGAGCCATCAATATTAACACTACAGCCGCAGTTGAAGAACTTTTGCTCGGCCCCAGCTTGACTAAACCCCGACCTTCAACAAGTGGGGACTCCGTTAGGAAAACAATCCTCGTTTTCCATTGCGAATTTAGCGCCAAGCGCGCACCTACGTTGTTAGTGTTTATTGATGCTTATGAACTGAGCATCCATTGACATCGTTTGTCTAGTGCAAAACACCTCCGCGCCAAAGACCGTGCCATGAACAACCATGTTTACCCCAAGATACATTTCCCAGAGGTCTATGTTCTGGAGGGTGGTTACTGCGAGTACTTCAAAACATCTCCTTCTCGCTGTGAACCGCCCGCATACGTCACAATGGATGATCCTACTCACGCAGCATCCCGTCGAGAAGACCTGGACCAGTTCCGCAAGGCCCGTTTCGGACGCCACAAATCCTATACGTATGGCGATGGAGCCGGCAAGACAGGTTTGGTTCCCCAGCAACAGAAGAGGAATACAGCGCCCAGTGGTGGTCCCAATCAGGCTTTCGCTGCAGCCAATGCAGCTCGGTCTCGTCGAGGCGGTCTCATGACGCTTCCGGAAGATGGTAACAGCAGTATCGCGGACGCTGATGACACGGATGTCGATATTGGCGACAGTCCTTGTCCTCCTCCCAACAAGAATGCAGCATTCAAAAGCAAAAGACTCGGAGGACGTGCGCCCCTTGCTCGCGCTGAGACCTACAATCCTGTTCGGATGGCTTATTAGACGACTTACGTCGCTCACGTCTTCGGGGTCTTTCGCACCTGCGACCGAGTACATCCTATCAGAGGAGATTACGAGGATCCCACGCCTTGACAAGACTTATGACACAAACTATTATGTCCTGACGACCACACATGCATCTCCTGTACGCCACTCCTTTACACTACGAGAGCCACTCTCTTGCATGCCTCATGGTGTTGAACACATGGCCCAGCTTTTCGTACGACGCGAGGCATATCGCCAATATGAACGAAAGGCAAGCAAATCGGACAGTTTATTGTTCTCATATGTCTTCAAACCCTCTCATCATACAATCTTGTTCCGCCTCCTCATATATTATTTATCCTCCCACAATATGCGGTGTAGGTATCTCACTCATCTGTCTCTCCATTTCCCTCACTCGTGGACAATCACATCTTGTTCCCACATATGCATATGACAATTTCCTATCTCATTTTTCATTTTTCATTTTTTGTTCGTTGTTCATTTTTTTTATCGCCAAATTGACCCAACTTTATATTGTGTCTTTTCTCTTCTTTTCGGCGGCAGCATGGTTTGCTGGACGGATATTTGGGCAGGTTCTCTCCATTTCATTTGTTATTCGTCATTATTGTTGGTCATAAGCACCATCTTTTCCCCTAGGCTGAACTGGCCCTTCGATTCCAGTATTTATAGGATTTCGTTCGGATAATCATGCAATGAAACCCTGCAATCGACCACTCAATTCTGTCTGTTTTGTATGAAGTTTGTTGTAAATATTACAGTGAGAAAGAAATTTGATTCAAGCGGCGTTCGAATACGCGTGGACGCGTTTCTTGACATCTCGAAATTCGACCCTATCCGCACTCTTACCTTAATCTCACATCCCACACGATCCTTGACCCATGTTTCAACGCGATGCTAGAGCAGGGGCTTTCCTTGGTGGAGACCGTGTCTCTGGCCAAGACATTCGTGATCAAAATGGTGCGCTACTTGTCTACCATAGATGCAAAACATGGATCTAATTTCCTCTGCCTAAAAGTCATTGCTGCCCAATCCATTGCAAACATAGTCAAGAGCTCCTTAGGGCCACTTGGTCTGGATAAAATGCTTGTCGACAACATCGGAGTGAGCATCCAGATCCTTGATTGTGGCAGAAAATTCATTGGCCCGTCCATCTTTTCAGGAAGTCACAATCTCAAACGATGGTGCCACCATTCTCTCGTTACTCTCTGTAGAGCACCCCGCAGGCCGTATCTTCGTTGACCTCGCCCAAAAGCAGGATAAGGAAGTTGGAGATGGCACAACGTCCGTGGTCATCGTTGCTGCAGAGCTGTTGCGTCGTGCAAATGAGCTTGTGAAGGCGAAGATCCACCCGACGACTATCATTACTGGATACCGATTGGCATGCAAAGAGGCTGTCAAGTTCATGCAGGAGCAATTGAGTATCAAGGTGGACGCTCTGGGTCGGGAGGCATTGATCAATGTTGCAAAGACGACGATGTCCAGTAAAATCATCGGAAAGTGAGTTTCATATGCCTTTTTGTCTTCCAGTTGTTTCTGATGTAAAAATTATTAGCGATGACGACCTTTTTGCCCCGATGGCTGTCGACGCTATGTTGGCTGTACGGACGATCAACTTACGAGGAGATATCAAGTACCCCGTCAAGGCTGTCAATATTCTCAAAGCGCACGGAAAAAGTGCACGAGAGTCTCTCTTCGTCCATGGCTATGCTTTGAACTGCACTGTTGCGAGTCAAGGTCAGATCTACCTAAGCTGCCACGAATTACATCATGCTATAACTATCTTCTAGCGATGAAAAAGCGTATCACCAACGCAAAAATTGCTTGTCTGGATATCAATCTTCAGAAAGCTCGCATGCAGCTCGGTGTCCAGATTCTCGTTGATGACCCCAATCAATTGGAGGAGATAAGGAAACGGTGCGCGTTAATTATCATCTAATGGCTCCTATCTTTACGCTGTTTCTCCACAGGGAAGCTGAAATTACCTTGGAACGCATCCGGAAAATTTTGGCAGCAGGCGCAAATGTTGTGTTGACCACCAAAGGCATTGATGATCTCTGCTTGAAAGAGTTCGTCGAAGCAGGAGCAATGGCCGTCCGCCGGTGTAGGAAGGAGGATTTGCGACGAATTGCGAAGGCCACGGGTGGCACACTTGTCTCCAGTCTCGCTAATCTCGAGGGCGAGGAGTCGTTCGAGGCGAGCTACCTCGGTACCGCGGACGAGGTCGTTCAGGAGCGTATATCCGACGACGAACTCATTTTGGTCAAGGGCACCAAGATTGTTAACTCATCATCAATTGTGCTGCGCGGTGCAAATGACTACATGCTGGATGAGATGGAGCGCGCACTTCATGATACGCTGTCTGTCATTAAGCGGACCTTAGAGAGCGGGGCCGTAGTACCGGGTGGAGGAGCTGTCGAAACTGCATTGAGCATCTATTTGGAGAACTTTGCAACCACGCTGGTATGCTCTTGTTCCGCTGTCTTGTCCTCATGACCTTGTTGTGAACATACTTGTAGGGATCTAGGGAGCAGCTTGCGATTGCTGAATTCGCAGGTGCCCTGTTATCTATCCCCAAAACCCTGGCAGTCAATGCCGCGAAGGATTCAACTGAACTGATTGCCAAACTGCGGTCATATCACAATGCCGCCCAAAACGCACCTGCTGGTGACCCTAAAAAGGCTCTTTTGCGTTATGGTTTGGACCTCCTGAACGGAGAAGTCCGCGATAATGTTGCCGCCGGTGTTTTGGAGCCTACAATGAGCAAGGTGAAGAGCTTGAAGTCGGCGTACGAAGCTGCAACGTCTTTGTTGCGGATTGATGATGCTATTCAATGTGTACCAGGTGAGTAGCGATCACGATCAGTGAGCGAGTAAACTGATGTTTTGTCACAGAACAGAAGGGTGAGCCTGACCCACATGGACACTAGATAGCAGTAATAGATAGATTTATGATATGCAATAAAAATGATTGCGAAGAACGAAAAAGGTACAAAGAGTGTCGAGGAACGCGTGGTGTCACGTGGGTTCTTGCGAATCAACATTGGGTGAGTGACGATCTCCTTGGTTCTGATTGTTTTCGCCTCTCCTCGTCGTTCTTTCTGCCGTTGTGGCACTTGGAACGCGATTATTCATTCCCTCCCGCGTTAAATAGACACGCCTTGCCGACGACGACGACGACAGCGACGAGCAACGGCGCCACATGCACAACGACTTACCTCCTGCTTCTGTGCCCTATCTGGTTCAACGCTTGCAGTCGCTCATCTGGTCATGTCTTGACGCGGATCTCACAAAGACAGCTGTGTTTCATGCAGAGAGGTATTACACTCTCGACGACCACAGTCACGACTCGCGTCACCTGTATGCAACTGCTCTTCTCCGAGAAGGCCAGACCTACTCTGCACTATCCCTCGTCAATCACCCGTCCACCTCCAACTGCAGTGGCTGCCTAGAGATCAAAGCAAAATGCTGCACAACGCTTGGACGCCATCGACAATCACGCGAAGCTCTCGAGGCTTCCATGCAAGATTCCACTTACGTGCCGTCAGGTGAGCAATGTTTCTCCTGGATAGCTCTGTAGAATTCTGAGGTCCTCTTTTTACATTAGCTTCAACGAGTCGAAGAGCTGCGAACCCATTTCCGGACGAGGGGGCGATGCGGTGTCGGTCGGGCAACATGGCACTGAAAGGCAACCTTCCCGAAAAGGCCGCTGTCAGCTATCGACAGGCCCTCGCCCTAAATCCACAGCTCTGGGAAGCCTTTGAAGGCTTGTGTTCTTTGGGTACACTATTCAATTTACGCGTCTGTTTAACTGTTCTAACACCGATACGTCATTTACAGGATCGATACCTGATATTGACGCTATATTCCCCTCGAGACCGACGCCCATCAAACGAGTACCACCAGACGACACAGCAGGAAAATCTACACCCACAGCTTCGACACCTGGATTTTTCACACCAGATCCCGGGGCCACCGGGAATCCCTTTCGCGCATGGAAGCCTGACTTGTCTCAGCCCCAACCGTTTCGGATAGCACCCCTTCCTCGCGATTCGATGTAAAGATCTCCCTTCATTCCGTAATTAAATAAGTGCTGATCGTCGACACAGAGCGACGAACGACTCTTCATTTTACCCCGACCACTCTTTTCAACAAGCGCACCGAGTGACGCGGTCTCAGCCCGCAAATATAGGCTCGCTCGCGACCCAACCCCCTATTCAACGGCCCCTGTCCTCGGCGGACGAGGCCGCGCCCAACCCGAAACGACAACGATCGACGGCCCGACAACCAGAAGCTATCAAGAACTCTGCCTTGAACAATAAACCGCCGAGCGGAGACGACGCATCGAAAAAGGCACGCGCACGCCCGGCCTTGATATTTGCTAACATCTTCTCATCTTCCGGTCGTCGTTCTCAGACCACGACGTCCTCTAGGACTACCGGACTCGTAAAGAACACTTCGCAACCGTTAGTTTCGAACATTGCGACGCGGAGAAGCTCGCGACTGCATGGCGGAGCGAACGCGAAGCCCGCGCACGCGACCAAGGTGAGGCGGATCAGGCAAATCACTCGCGTCGTATACTGCTGACGATGGACAGGCTACGACGCGGGGAAGGCGGCGGCCGTCTACGACTACGCGTTCGCGATCAATAGAATCTGAAGTCGAGGAGGACGTGTTTACGGCTCCGGGCGAGGTCGCGTATTCGCAGTCACCACCCTCGAATACACCGCATTCGCCACGGTCGGAAGCCTCGCCGTCTCCGAGTAATTGGACCGCCGCACAGGAACAGGCCGCGCAGGAGGAGTACGACGCGGAAGTCGCAGAGTACTATTTGTACAACCTGACGCGGAGGTTTGCGAGCGCGGCGCGTGCGCTGGCGATGTATGATTGCGAAAAGTGCATTTACGAGTTGGAACAGCTACCGACACCTCATCATTCGTCACCGTGGGTGCTGGGAATGGTGGGGAAAGCCAACTATGAGAAACAAGACTTTGCTTCCGTGCGTGTTCCTAGGATGGTCAGGCGCCTTATCTCTGACCGTGTTTATGATGATAGGCGGAGCGTGCATTTCGAGCGGTTCGGACCCTAGACCCGCATCGTCTATGGGATATGGAAGTGTATTCTACGCTTTTATGGCATTTGCAGCGGAACGTCGAGCTATCGTTTCTGGCGCAAGAACTGCTTAACATTAACCCGCAATCAGCCCAGGCGTGGATTGCAGTTGGGAACCTGTTTTCCCTGCAAAAGGAGAGGTCACAAGCTCTTACATGCTTTAAGCGTGCTGTTGAGATGGACCCCACTTGCGCTTACGCGTACACGCTAAGTGGGCACGAGTCGATAGATGAAGACCTGGATAAGGCTATCAATTTCTTCCAGTCAGCTTTACGTGCAGACTCGCGCCACTACAATGCCTGGTAGGTTTATCTATCTATGTTATCCGAGTCATAGTGAATTTTTGATGGACAGGTACGGGTTGGGGACATGTTACTTGCGAATGAGCAAACTTCGTTTAGCCGAGTATCACTATCGAAAAGCAGTGGAGATCCACCCTAGAAATGCAGTCTTGTTGGGCTGTGTTGGTATGGTGAGTGGAGTCAAAAACAACTCAGAGTCGAATGACAGGGAATATTCTAACGGGACCGGTATTTGCAGACTGTTGAAAGACGGGGGAACCGCAATGCAGCACTTGTGCTGTTTAATGATGCCGTGAGACTGGCGCCTGATAACGCACTGGTTCGGTACAGAAGGGCCAAGATCTTTGTCTCGATGCGGAAATATGAGGTACGCAGGCCTGTGCCGACGCTTCTTGTGGGAGGGCGAGCTAATTAGGACTTTCAGGCAGCAGTGCAGGACCTCGAGTTTCTGCGGAACACGACACCTGAGGAGTCAAATGTGGTATTCCAGCTTGCCAAGGTGTACCGACTGTTGGGTAACGAAGCCAAGTCAGCGCAGACGCTTGCACTTGCTCGGGATATTTCACCGAAAAGCTTGAGTAAGATTAAAAAGCTACTAGAGACGGTGAAGGATGAAAGAGGGGACAGGATGGATGAGGGGTGATCCGAGGGGCGGACTGGTTTGTGATGGCATGGTTTGGTTGTAGGAGTCAATTGATTATAATATATATAAAGTCTCAAAGTGTGACAGTGAGTTAGTACCAACCCACCCACCACCATGTTCGCATAAAGGCTGTCTTCCCATATTGCCCTTAGAATCCTGTGAGGATGTCCACCCGTTCAACAAAGAACGGCTCTCTACTCTTTCAACCACAAGTCGTCTACCGTATATACCTCTGATGTCCCAAAGGCTGTTCAACATGGCCCGTTCAAAACTACAGCCCCCCACCGGCACACGCGACAGCGTTAGCCTCCACCGCTGGGTTCTGCTAAAAAACTCTATCATTGCTGCCCCAGACGATTCAGACACTTTTATGTTTCCTGATGTCGCAGATCAACCAGCACCAGACGTCAGCACCTCTGAAGCACAGTGGCTTGACTCACTCTTACAGTCACTCGGCGATGATGAAGACGACGACGACATCATTTCAGAATCAAACATTTCCCTGCCCGCCGAGGACGACGACGACGACCTCATCAGTCCTGTGGCTTCACCCATTTCGTCCTCGGACGACCTCACACACTCAGCCTGCTTTCCACACAACATTACTGTATCATATCTATATCCTCATTTTCATCCACCTCTCATCTACCCCTACGAATTTCACACTCCCGTACCTTCTTTCGACTCTCACTTTTCTTCCGACGAGCCTCTTCCCTACTACGACCTCGAATCCCTCTCCGTACCAGACGCAATCGAAGACACGTCAGACGACGAGTCCGACACGCCAACCACTCCCTCTATTGGTCGTTCAAGCCTTCTCGAGCCCCCAGCTGTCCCCGGCGAGCAGAGCAGGCTGCGGTACGCGAACCCCCATGTCCACTTAGAACCGGACGATCCCTATTTCTATCCTTTCGAGCTCGACCCTCTTCCCTTCCCCAATGAACACCAGCCTTATAATACTTACCAAGAGTGCTAGTCGCTATGCTACTATCTGTCTTATCTATTCTCTCTCTCGGCATTTCCAGTTGCTTGTCTCCCCCCCATGTCTTTCCTCACACCTTATCTCATTGTCATTATCCTGTTTCCGTCCAGTTTCATCTTTCGTAGGGTTTATCGTTACATTCCGTTCACTTGTGTGCTATAATAGACGGCTGGGTCTCATGATCCCCCTATGCGCCTTTTTAGCTTTTTCCGCGTCTCGCGTCTGATCATGATCACTTCCGCTACCACCTTGTCTGATAGATAAACCTGATAGACACACCATACCCCAAAAAGGGCGCTTCTGTTTGTTTACTCCAGGTAACTAGTGTCTATTACACTTCCGGTAAACGCAATTCGCCTGTTTCTAATACATCTAGTGTCGAAAGGCTGATCGTCTGCACTGCGGTGCTGTTGAACGCAGTCGGCCACTCGCGCGACGGGGGGAACGGGCGACATTCTAGCGTCGGCGCTGTTGACAAAAACACAACATCATCAATCAATATATGCTGCATATGAACGCGGGGAAACACGAGTTCCAGAATCTCCGGAATCAATCTAGGGGTGGGAGGGGAAAATATACAGACCTAGCGCTAAAAGGAACGGAGCCCGCGCTTCGAGCTTGTGTCGTGGGTTGCTGCAAACACAGAGCAAGCAATAGAAGCGCGCGTGCAATACAAATACCAAGTGACAAGCCACCACGGGCGCATGATCAGCTGCTAGTCAGATTTGGGTTCGTACACAGTGGAGATGGATGAATGGAAGTCAACACCCCAACTCACCTGTCAATATAGTCCATGAGGCGATTGGCGACGAGCAGCAGGCGGGGCAGGCGCCCTCGGGTCCAGTTCGCCTTGATCACGCTCTCGTAGAGTTCCAGATCACAGTGTGGCATAAAACAGAGCGTCGGCCGATCGAGGGCATGATCCTCACTTGTCGTTGGCGTTATTCTCGTCGTCGCCGCATCCTAAATAAAATACGGGAAGACACAATCCGAGCTGTCAGTCAGTCAGGTGCTTGGCATGAGAGTATACCGAACTGATGTGGCAGGAGCGTCAACACCGGAGAATATGAGAGGACTGACTTTATTTTGGGAAGGTGGATGTAGGACATTGAATTGAAGGGAGCCAAAGAGCGCATGATCTTCCGGCGTAAAGACAGGATCATACAAGAAGATATGTGCCGGAGACTTGTTGACGCAAGAGGATATAGATATACGGTTTTCATTCAATCCTCGCCCGAGTAAGGCATAACGTACAATAAGACTCACAATGGCGAAATGTTCGCACGTCGCAAGAAGAAACGCGAGCTGCGCGCGCGCGTTGGGCGACGAGCTGGGGCTGCCGAGCCCGAGGCATAGTATGTCTTCCGGGGTCGACGACGATGCGATCATCTCTCGTAAAATTTCTGTATACATAACACACCAGTCATGCATATATGGTCAGATTGGATTGAACCGAAATATGGCTAGAAGAACGAGAACACAGACGAAGACATTCAGATAGCCATTGATCCTCCCGGTGGAGGTCATCCCGTAAGCGATAGACTATGTCCAGTAAAGGTTCCTTTTCCCTCGGCGCTTTGGACTTGCGAACTTTTTTCCGTTTCACAGGGACGAAATCCGTATAGAACGAGGAGGAAGGCGAAGATTCCGAATCGGTGGTGGGTGTTCTGTCCATGGGACGTTGTGTGGAAAACTCAGATGATGGTCGAGCTAGTTCATCAAGGGCAAATACAATTCAAATCGATGAAAAACACGTTCTGGGGTGGCTATCGCTCTATATGACTCGACGTATACTCTACAATGACTTGATTGCCCACAGATCGTCCCCAAGGTACGTAGTAACATCAACCCCCACGTCCTTATTGATCTTTTTAATTTCCTCCGTCCCTAACTTCAATATCCCAATTCCAACCGCGTGCTCCTTCCCTTCCGCGTGGATAGCTACCGCAGCGCCAGAGGGCAGTGCCTGGTCCGCGGGTGGTAACCATCCTCCCTTAGATGTGAGTCCTGGGCACATCATCGGTGCCCCCGCAAGCAGAAACCTTATTGCGCCACGGTCAACGCCCACTTTCGGGAGGACATAAGGATCTATAGGGGAAAAAATAAGCGAGGTTTTTTAAAGCAAAGTAAACTATGAATATCAGCAAATACCGACATTTGTGTAGTAATCGCAGCGTAGGGAAATATGGTCCATCAAAGTGTTGGAAGATGAGCGGCTCCCCGTTCACGGTGTAGATCGAAATATGTTCTCTGCTGTGCACAAAGGCCAGATCCTTTATTAGATTTGTTTCTGATATAATGTGAATGCAGCAGACGCACCATTTGACGTGAATAAGCCCTTCTTTCTTGGGCCATATCGCCTCGAGCGTCTCTGGCTCTATCTTCCATTGCGAGAGCACAGCAGCCCGAATTGCTCTCTGGACCGACGACTTGACGGGCGTTTGGCCCGCGATGTCACTTGAAGGTGTGAATCTGGAAGAGCAACCTTCAGATAACCAAAGCAGCAGTATGGAATGAAATGTGCATTACTTCTTGAACATTGAAGTTTGGAATGAACAAGTCGAGAGATCTAATCTTTTGATCTACCAAAACGTGATCACAAGCCAGAGGGTTTTCTTGACACTCAAAACTGGTATTCAACAGGGAATGAAGATAGTGTCTTTGTTTAATTCTAGATTATTCTTGTGCTAATAGTACATATGATAGGAGCTCGAGAGCAACAAGAAGAGCGGCAGGAAGAATAGGTAATTCGATATAACAATGGAGAAAGGGGAAAAGAGGGGCGTGAGTTTTGACGTACAGATAACGGTTCGTGAGCAAGATAAACAGAGAAATCATATATCCTCATCCTTGTCCTCCAACTGGTCCGGTTTAAGCATACCTGGAATCCGCATGGCAGTCTCACGTTCCTCCTGCGCCTTCCTCAGTGACTCGGCTTCCTTTTCCTCAAGATATAGCTCCGCATTGTCGCCAGCTGAGAACTCCTTCAGTTGAATAAGGAAGTCGCGTAAGGCAAGCTTGAAGCGGTTAATATCGTTCTGATTATCACCCAATGCATTGACGAAGACCAATACTTGTGCGCTAGAAAGGGGAAACAGTAAGCCATCTGAAGCGTGGCTTCATTTTTAGTCATTAGGACGCACGGTGAGACATGGGGGAATGCGTTCTTGAGAAGGTTGGCAGTGTATTCTCGAAGATAGGAGGCATTCGAAGTTGTCTGCGATGGATCGAAAAGAGGTGTTCTTATCGTATTCGTTTCCACGAGTTGGAACATGCGAGCCAAAAGCACGCTCTGTAGCTTAAACCCACTCTTGTGATCCGTGTCGGTCAGCACGAAGAAGGTATCTTGCACAATGCTGAGGAAATATTGCTGGAAGAAGGCGTTGCTGACGGCCTCCGTTGCGGTGGCAAAGTTGTTGACGACCTCAAGGCACACTATGGCGCGATATTGAGTACATGATAATTTTTCAAAGGAAACAATGACACCCACAATTCAAACCCGTGTCAGCAATGTCCCGCATTGTGTGCTTGATTGCCCAAATGATGCTATCCATGAACAACTTGAACTGGTTCGGCGGGATCCCGAGTAACGCTGAGGAGAGTGTTAGCCTTATGTACAAACATTGCTAGATAAGAGACAAATACCAGGGAAACAATTGAGGTTGATGGTGCGGAGGAGTCTGAAGAAGCCGCCACGATGTTCAGGATATTCTGAAAAGTCTTGATTGATCATATTCAACGTGGGCTCGAAAACAGCATCGAGGATAGCAGGAACTTGAGGCGTGAGGAGGCCCTAAACAGGAAAAATCATATCAACTGAGAACATGACATGAATTAAATGCGAAGCCTCACGCCTAGACGTGTCATTATGGTCGATACCACATTCAAAACTTCTGCCTCCCGGGCTGCTGGCACATTGCTATTATAATCACCAAGCATAGCATCAAGCAAAGGAGGCATGAAGTTTGCATTGACGGATTCAAGGTCCTCTGCCCTCTTGATGTATGTCTCCATGAGCTTCAGGATTTCCTTCTTCACAGTGCGCAGTTGGCGGACTTTCGGCGTCTTCGTTGCAATAAGCCCTACGATTTAAAATATAATTAGTCAAAATCCTCCCTGGAAACTCGACTACTCTTACCCTCCTTTGCGATAGTCTCGCTGATGATCCCACTGACGGCCTTGTACAAGCCCAGCATATCCAAAAATATCCTGCCTATCTGCGGAAGATAGAAGCTGCCAATGGAAGTGCATGAGGAGACGTTGGTCTTCAGAACGTTCGACAAAATCTTGATATTGTCCGAGTTGGCTAACACGTCCATACTCTGTGCAGCCTGAGACATAAGCGAATCCCACTGTGGATCACGATAAGAGTAAGAAATAATGCAACGAAGCGCAAGAAGTATCACATACAGCATTATTTGGTAGATCCATAAGTTTTGCGATGAGCTTTTCCTGCTGAGGTTTATTGGGCTGAGCAGAGATCATATAGCCTACGGCTTCGTAGAAGGTATGGACCTGGTAGCAAAAAGTCAGTCACAAATCCGGCTCCATACCTGGACCGAGACCTACTTGTTGAGGAGAGAGATCCACTGTGATTCTGTGCAAGAGGCGTAGTATTTCATCCACAAACGGCTCCTGCTCGCCAGACTGCTGCATAACGAAATGTCTGCGACACTTCTGAGCAATTTTTATAAACGTATCGCACGCCATGTCCTGAACACCTACAAGATGGGCAACTGCTTAGCAAAATCCATGCCAAGGAATGTATGAACGAACCTTCGTGTGTCTCGTGCATAAATTCAAACAATTTATTGACAACGGTCTTGAGGAATTTCCAATGTGCCTTGAGGAAGCGGGGGTATTGACCAACGATGTACATTATGTCAGAAGCGACGACTGCCTTGTTATCTTTTCCACGTTTAATTTCACAAAGTCCAAGAAGATCTTTGATTACGGTGACCAGGAAGCGTTTCTCTGTCTCCTCATCTGTAACGGCAGTCAACACCTCGATTTCAACAAAAAATAACAGAAGGCTCACTCATTGCTCCAGAGATCGATCCAATGGCCCAGCAGAGTGTGTTGAGGTTGTTCCACGACCATTCAGAGCCGTCCACTTGTTTCGCAAGCTTTTCCGTCAGTATTGTTTCCGTATCCTGAACATCAAGATGTGTGAGATAGACGAGAAGTTCGCGCATCTGTTTGTATAGGACGATCGTGTCGATTTCTTTCATGAATTCACGAACAATTTCTCCTTCGTCGTTTTCAACGATAAGGACCTATTTCCCAACACGGTTTGAGAATGTCAGACGTGAGGACAAGCAAACATACCTCTTCAGGCTTGACCATGCGTTCAATAACAACAAGTCTGAGGTTTGAAAGAACATCACTGTAGATGTTCTTCCGGAGAGACATTCCGCTCAGCATGCTCTGGGCACCGCCATTTCCCAAGCTAAGGCCCATAATCAAACCAGAATCTCCCATAGGCAGGCTCTGCAACTCCTCGTACAGCTCAGCAACGAGTTTGAGCCAGTATTCCAAGCAAATCTTGAAGATTTCCCGTTCGTCCACCTGCGACACCTTGACCATATAAAGATGCGCGTTCAGCAACACGTCGCGATTAGCTTCGGTTTCGACGGCACGAAGATGATTCGAAAGGAAGTTTGCCAGGAATAAGGATAGGTTAAGAACGAGCTCTTGGCCAGAGTCCCCAGCATTCGTGTATGCTTGTGCAATATTAGTGCTGGGTGGGATCATGCGGTTGATAGAGGTCATGACCATAGCAAAGAGAATAACAAATTTGGGGTCATATTCCGGTCCCACGTTGAGGGCAGCGATTTCAGCGAGACATTTAAGCGTCACGTTGCGGAACTCTGGTGCTTCCAAGAACTGAGAAACGAAGGTGTTAGCCAGAAAAGTTAGAAAAGCGAGATCATGGCATACTCGAGTTAAAAGGAGGTCTATAATCGTGGTCTCGAATATATATCCCAAAGGAATCCAGTTCAAGAACTTGAGTAGGGTCTCTAGCGTGGCCTTGATCAATGATGTCTTCTGCGCCTCTTCTAAGACCTCCGAGCAGAGCTTGAAGATCTCTGAAAACTCGCCACACATCTGGTTCTTAAGATTCTTGATCTTGGTCTGTGTCATTTGCTCTGCTGAATAGTCGAAGATTTCCTCTGATAGAAGTTTGAGGATAACCATGTTGTTTTCGCAGAGGGAAAGGTTGGTTTTGGATGACTCCACGAGCTCCGTAATGAATGTCGGCCAGTTATGCGGCCATTCTTGCTTGAGGATCTATTGAAAGCAGTTCAGTTTTAGTAATTAAAACACCAAACGTCAAACGGACCTGAACAAGAGCTAAATTGAGTTTATTTATGTACGCCTTCTCTTTGCGCATTGCGACCTCATCAGAAGCGACTTTGACGTTGACACCAACGACGAAATTCCTTATACCTAGAAAAGCCGATGAGGGCCAACACATAAACAAGAAGTGGGGTCCTGCGCACCTTGACGTTGTCCGTCAGGAAGGGTCTTCCATCGTGTGTTGATTAGTTTCTCCAGTATTTGCAGACCGATATACTAAGAGAGAAATGAATAAGTCATATGTGCGTGTTGGCGAGAAAAAAATCGATATATCGGACCTTGGACTGAGGAAAAGAAGCTCTCTCGAGAATATCTGGCACTCTTGTCCATGAGTCAGGGTGTTCTTCAAGTTGAGTGAGGACTTGTTGCGCCAATTGGCGCTAAATTGAAGGAATATCAGATTGACGATTTACTCCTGAAAACGCGTGAAGAGGCGTACCTCTTGTCCAACACCAGTGTAGAAGGCCATGACAACCTTGTCCAACAGAGCGACATCGAAGTCCTTGGAGAAATCGAGTATTCCCTGTGAAGACATCTGCTCAGTCATCCGTATATTAGGAGAGCGATAAGAAACGGACCTCCATGATGGTAGGATAAATGTGGCGTCTTTATGCCTTCTAATCCGTAGCTCGTGGAATGATGTGGAGGAGAGCGTCGTTGTAAAACGCGTTCACGTCGGATGTGCACTTGGGCAAAGGGCCAACACTGCCAGTTGTTGCTTCAGCTATCGAGGGATCACGTGATCACAAAGGAGATCAGGTCAAATCGGGAAACTTGTTGACGTCAGTTTTCAAATTCAATGTCTCTTCCACTATCACAGCGCGCCTGGATTGTTGAGCGCAGAGGCCCTCCAGCTAAAGCTCTTACTCTCAGGTCAGATTGGCCCGTTCCATCCAAACTCAAACAGGGAGATGTTTTGGTCAGAGTACAGGCAGCTGCACTCAATCCAGTGTAACTTTTATAACTAAGAAACCAGTCAAATTCTTGACCTTTTCAATCTCAGGGGTTATAAAATCATGAAGTTTTTACCCAATTTTGCACATTCTGGACGACCTCTTCCTGCCGAGCATGACTTGGCCGGTGAAATTATCGATGGAAATGGTACACAGTTCTCTGCTGGCGATCAAGTTTTCGGTTACATTTCTGTCGGTAAGCCCTACAACCTTTACTTGTCGTGTCCTTCTAATTCAATTCATTTCAAGAACTCTCTCAGGTTATTAGTCAAGGCTCGCTTGCCCAGTATGTCTCTATGCCTGCTGACCACCTCGTAATTCGCCCACCACACATAACGCCCGTCCAAGCTGCTGGAATTACGCTAGTTGCACAGACAGCATACGAGGGCCTCATTGATATTGCCAAGCTTGAAGCAGGGCAGACTGTATTTGTCAATGGGGGAAGTTCTGCAGTCGGTGCCTATGCCATCCAGATTGCCAAAGCAAAGGGCGCCAAAGTAGTCGCAAGTGCTTCAGCAAAGAATGAGGCCTTTGTTCGCAAAATGGGGGCTGATGAGGTTTGTCTTTTAGTCTCTTTTAACGTGGATTCTTATCACGCGTTGCAGTTCATCGACTACACCAAGACGCCATTGCACGAGTACCTTGCCGCCAATCCCCCAAGCCCCAAGTTTCATGTTATCCTGGATGCTGTTGCTCTGACCGACATCTCGCTTTATTCCAATAGTCCCGCATACCTGGCCCCTAATGGCATTTTCCTCTCCACTGGACCTATGCCAAAGAATCTTTCTCCTCCTGAGTTATGGAAGATCGCTACCACTATTTTCTCCGCCTACGTTCGTCCTTCTTGGCTTGGCAGCGTTAAGAGACGTTATAAGTACGATTCTGGCTGACCTCTTCTATTGTTCCAATGTTCATTGCAACTCTTTGTCAGAATTTTTATGGTATCTCACAAGAAGGAGAGACTAGATGACATTCGACAAATGGTTGCAGATGGTAGTTGACTATCTTCTTTCCTAAAGCAAAACTCGGTCTCACTTGCTGCAGGTCACATCGTTCCTCCTGTGGATTCTATTTACGACTTCGATGATGCTTTGAAGGCATACGATCGACAGATGTCTTTACGTGCAACAGGAAAAATTGTGGTTAAAGTCGACCCAACTCTAGTTTAAAACTTTGTAAAGAAATTGCATTTTATATCCAAAGACTTTTATTATTAGGGTTTCTAGCTTTGCACTCTATGTATGAGCGTCGTAGATTCAATTTATCGTTTTTACGTGTTATAGAGCGCTGCATACCGAAGTCAAAATCAACCCGGGCATTGGAAAGTTTTCCTTCTTTGCACCAGAGAGGATGTTGAATAGGCTGGGCGAACCATGTCTAGACCCAATGTGCGCCCACACGTCTTCCTGCCTCAATGCAATCCCCAACACTAACACCACCGACTCCTGCACCGACCACCTCCAACCTTCCTCTCCACGCACCTCTCCCATCACTCTCTCGCAGGACACTTCTAAGCTCCTCCATACGTTCTACGTGTCCCACCAGCGGCGTCGGTATGCAATTCACACGACGCCAAATCCGAGATGCAACAGGAGGGGGGAGGGGACGTTGTAGAGCTTGAGTTAGATGTGCTAATACACGGCTAAGCAGCTCGTCGTCGTTCGTCGGAACGCGTACGGGATATGGTCCTCCAAGCATGAGTGTGAGCTTAGTGTATTCACTTTCACCTTTAGATGCGAAAGGAAGAGCACACGAGTCGAAGACAGTGCCAAGAACGCCAAGCTCAGATAAGATGTCATTTCGTGCAGAGTAGCCTATTGGAGGGCGCGGAATGAGGTAGCCAAATCCTGGGGGGTGTAGCGTGTTTGGCGGAGCAGCAAATATCATGGTACAGACAGTGACAGAGGAGGATGGATTGGTGGTAAGATAAGGTAGATGACGAGCATGTGAGCCTGATGAAGGTAGGATTGTGTTGAGAAGGGAAAGCGGGAGACACGAGACGATGTGCGTTGGTTGCAAGGTATGCGTCGAGGTATGCACCTGAAACGGCAGATGAAAAAAAGGGCGATATTCAGGGAAATAGTCTACTCACAGTCAACGAAGAGGTTTCATCGTTGCACATTTCAATTTTATTGACACCCTCGCCCAAACACACGTTCACGTTAGGTTTAGATGCGAGTGCTTTCACCATAGCATCAGTCAACGTCTGCAACCCTCCACGGAAAGAGTACACGGCCGCTCCGCGCATCAGTTGTTCGACATCGCCCAGCTCATACGCAGCGTCTCCCTCTGATTGCTGGGCTCTACTTTTCCTGCCCAAACTGAGCATTTCTTTTAGAATGCCGAGTACGACACGTCCATCGCCTCTCTCCTCCAGGTCATATAAAGAAGGAAAAGCTGATCGGACACTGAGTTGACGAGAGTCTGCCGCGTAAACCCCATGACAGAGAGCACTACCAAATACTCGTGCAACTTCAGGCCCGAAGCGTCGTGAAAGGAAGCTGTCAAGCGATTCGTCGAAAGTGGAGCTGCGTTCCAAGTCGCGAGTTCCTGAAAGTTGACTTGATGTGCGATTCGGGCTTCGCAATAGTTCAGAGAAAATGTTGGGTAAGAGTAAATTGCGTAATGGCGACCGTAGAAATGCCACCACTGATGTTGGAATGTTAGTAAGACCTGGTTGCATACATGGCAGGTAGATATAACGATTTTTTGCGGCTGGTGAGGTGCGTGGAGTCGCAAGAAGCTTTGTTTTCAGGTCGAGGACGTTTATCTGTCAGGGTTGCGGTTAGAAAAGACCTCTGCATCGCAAGCAATGAATGTAAAATAGAAAAGAATACTCACCAGCTCTAGTACAGCTTTGGAATTTGGACGTAAAGTACGTGGTCCAGCTTCAACTGTCAATGAAACTGAGTTGGATGTGTTTATGTCAAGTTCCACCTGCTCGCTACGAACCCAACCTCCCAGCCTGCGCTGCTTCTCAAGGAGAGTTATCCGAGCATTTGGAAAGCGTCTAGAGAGATGAAATGCAGAAGAAAGTCCAGTCAACCCACCGCCAAGGACTGCGATGTGTTGAGGTGGTGGCATGAACAGAGCATGATATCATCAATCTCCGCCCGCCTGATTCGGAAATTCAGGCATCTCCTCACCAAAATGAATTATTTGCATACTCAAGTACGTATCTTTTATTCATTTAGACAGCGAAAGAATTATTGATATATTGAAAATTTTAAACAATATCTGCTGAAGAGCTTGAATATTTGGTTGATCCATACTCGTCTGTTGCTCTCGCCTTCCCTTTTTCAAGTTCGCCCTCCTGACTAGTAGTATCGGTGTCATCAAACTCTGAAAGGAACGTAAAATTGTTTAGCGAAGACTCAAAAAATATTAGTGGGCATACTTACTCTCGTGGAACTTGCTACCCTTGTATCGTACTAGATCTTTTCCAGCAGTCGAGTCAGAATCAGTCAATGTTGCGGTGCTATCATCGGTCCCACACAAAGTCGTAAATGTCATAGGTGTGCATGTTCCGGGCCTGTTAATTGGCTCTTGCACTACTCTTATTAGAGAGTCTACGGGTGGCATAGTGGGGCAATTATCGGACTGCTCGGCATCTGTCTGTGGAGCTTTGGCAAACAGCCACGCAAGTAAACTGTGCAGAAAGACTGATTTCGACAGATAAATATGGCGAGAGGAAGAGATGGCGGAAATGCGCACGTTTGCTTTTTGAGGCATAGACGGCAAGATATACAGGTTCTTCAGGCCAAATCACGAATGTGACCAGCACAGCAACGGAACATATTCTGGGAACCTTGTGGAAGGCGAAATCATTATGACGGAGAAAGCACTACGTACGTGGAAAGGAGGGCTGCGTTACAGATAGCAGTCAGCGATGTCAAGAATCCGAAAGCCCCAATTCGAACTAGCCTGTGTTGATTGTGTATAAAGCTACTCGAGTCAGAAATGGCTCATTTCTAGGGAGAAAGTCAAATCGATCAACAATGATAAGTAAAGCCGCAACAAACCTTTCTATATTCCTTCGCGATTGCGATAGATCGATCGAGAGCTCTATCGTAATAATGATGTCCGTTATGGCACTCGCGGTGAGATGCGCATACAATAGGTACTAAACCAGACATCACTGAGGAACAGAAACATGTTATTATCATGCCTTACCTCTATCTTATATATGCGCTCGAATTCAAGGATCTCGTATCTGTTGAGTTCTGTGATCAGTTACATGTAAAGGATGAAAACCGTACGGACCCGCGACCACCAACAGCTGTAAGTATTACACGGCTCGCGTTCAGTATTTTGGGGTAAATAGAAGACGAGATTTCTCACCAAATCCCGTAGCTAAAGGTTGAAATTGTCAGTGTCAAAATAGGCGTATCTAATTGGACTTACAAGCTGATAATAAAATAAAGAATACCTGGAAAGAGTCAAAGGCATGTACGGGGAAATTTCCAAGACTTACAGTCGGTAACAGTAGACGTAAGTGGCGATGGGAACCTTGTGTACATGGAGGGTTAAAAGCGTTGTGCATCCCAATGACCGGAAGGAACCTACTCCATATTTGCCAGGTAAAATAACTGAGTGTTACATGAGCTTGGAGACTAGCGTGTAGAGCAAGAGGCGGCGTACCCTCTTATGATGAGCTCGTCGATGCACTCAAAAGATGAAAAATTACTTTAGAGAATTATGCCAATCCTTGTCCTACTTACTGTTATGATTATCTGGGTCTGACAAAGTTCATTGAAAATTTGCGGTGAAGGTTGAAGTGATACATACCAGAAACGACCTATGATAGAGGCCATTCAGTCTTGGATATTATCCCATTTCTAAAGATCCGCACCAGGTTGCATATTCGATAGCAGCAGGGTAGCCGTATTCCGTAATCAGATAGTAGTACAGAGCATGCGTTATGAGCACTATAGGCACAGTGTCAAATAACCTAGAATAAGCCACACAAATGTCACGAGAGAATCATCAAACATCAAGTCAAAATACCAGAGCACAGACACCTTGAACGCAGACTTCAAATGGTGTCCAAGTAAAGCAATATCGAGAACACACCATAACACACAACCATCGATAGATATTGTAGTGCCTTCTTATGTACTTGAGTGCCTGGGCACAAGTGACTCCGTACAAGCTGATATCGACAGTTGTCAGCTGCGAGCAGTATAAAAACGAAAAATTATGGAAGACTTACATCGATGCTATAATATTTCCAACGAAAAGAGATGCAACCCTATGAGCAAGATAGAATTTTTGTTCCTCCACTGGGAACATAGGTGAGACTAGTGTAGGACGAACGAAAAGGGTTAGGCAGAGAAAGAAGAACAGGGATTTATAGAGGGCAAGGGGTGTGGGCTGGCATAGTCCGGGCAAGAACTAGACTTTCAAACATAGACGCTGGCACATTTGGTGCAAACCCACAACTAGAATGGATTTTGACATGTCGACAACGGATCCGGATTTTAGATGACGAAAATAGATATTCGAACAGACTTAAGGGGTTCTCATATACATAGCAGAGGGAGCACGTCCTTTATTATAAAGGGATGTGATATAGCAGCCTGAGTATCTTGAATGGTGGTGGATTCAAGGGAAAACACAAGAACGTGACGTTTTGTGACTACGTGACTTCAACCTACGTCGTTCAACGCGACGCGTTCCAACACTGCACCAATAGCCAATAAACCGCGTTTAGTATGCAACCTTGTCTCGAACCATTCGATATCTAAAGAACTCAATCGATTATTAACAGGATTCCCGATGTCGATTGACGTGGTTGAAGCAATGCAAGGAAACTTTCATTATGAGTTAACTGGTATGAGAGCTGATCATGGAATAGTAAGGCCATCCAGGACATGCTGCCCATAATTGACCCTGAAGATGATTATTTGACCATTGTCGCGGCTGAGGAGAAAATCGCCGCAACAGAGGCGCGGAGAAAGAAGGAGCTCGAGGAGGCACATGCAAACATGAAGGGTACGGAGTCACATGCTAGAATCTCAGCCAGCTCCATAGACTTACTTTACAGCTATTAAGCACTTGCAAAAATATTGGAAGCTGCACGCATATCGTCAAAACGCCCTGCTTCCGTCCCTTCGGAGCAAGCTCATGCGAAGATGGTCAACGAACTTGATAGGACAAAGTTGGATCTCATGAAGTCAATTACTGACATGGAGGGCCATATCGCAAACCAGGAGGCCGAACTTGCTAAACTCAAGGATGAAGTCCGTCAATTGGAACAACAGGATCCTGCCATGGAACACGATAACGAACTAGATGCCACAGCGTAAGGGTCAACCTTTGACTTCTTGAACGATTTTCTAACGCGACCACAGCCTTCGTTTACGCGTGTATGAAAAGATGGGTTTCCAACCTATCTTTGATAAAAAGGGAGCTCTCGTCAAAATGGTCGTCCGTATGACTTTTCCCTTGTCTTGCAGATAGATGGATTTCAATATCATTTTGTAGGGACCCAATCTGGCGACTTTCACGTCGTTCCATTGGATGAAGAACAGTCGGCTTTCGAACAGTCTCGCCTTCTTTGGAAGGCCGCTTCATCTTGACAGTAATACGGCATATACTTACTAGATATCTATATCAGACGGTATATTTTGCATTGTATTTAATAAATCTGTATTATACTAGCGTATCTCATTCCATAAGTTAACATGATGGTATCTACAACATAGAACAGGTATAAAACAAGAGAATATGCAAGAAAAACCATGCAACGAGGCATCCCTAATGCGACGCCAGTCAGCGTTGAGTATTTGAAGTCAAGGGTGTGATAAAGTCAATGGATATGCCACTAGGCTTGAATGCCAGGCTTCACAATCCAAAATTTCTTCTCCTTGCACTTCTCTCCAACCTCCCTAACCTTGGCCTCAATCATATTCTTCTTCACCTTGTGTTCACGGAGATCTCGGTGTATTGCTTCAATAAGGAAGTTGATGCTGCCTGTCTGAAGCGATGCAATCTTTTGAAGAAGGAAAGGTAAATGCTGGTCGGGGAAGGGTTGCTTGGGCACAACTGCCTTTTTTGTCAGCGCGGCTGAAGCAGTTGATGAAGATGACGTTGTAGCGTTAGATCCATTCGACTGCAAACGATCAGGCAGGTCTGGTATTGCGAATACACCGTCGTTTGATAGCACTGGCCTGTTCGACGAGGCTACCTTGCTTTCTCGTTTGCTGTCCTCTAGACACGTCGATACAAAAGTGAAGGGATCAAATGATAGAGGGGTATCTCAAGGGACAACATGTCAAATGCTTGAAGGCCCAGTCATAAGAAGGGCGACCTACCGTTGAACATTTGTATCCTGTATGAATCGAACAGAGTGGATTCGCACTGTCCAATTGAGGTTTCCCAGCATGGGCCTTTAGCATAAGGTACGAGAGGAACAACGATTTTCCTTTTTTTCCCCGTCTTCTTTTCCCCGTCCTCTGCTTTGCGCTTTGAGGGAAGGGAAGGTAGGTCAGGAATATCGAACGGATCGCGTTCCGGGTCTTCTAACGAGACGCCCCCAACGTCTTCGTCATCGTCAACAAGCCAACTGTCCGCATCAGAGTCTGCTTCATCGCCATCCTCTTCATCGTCACCCTCTCCAACAACATCCTCAGCATCGCCAACAGCCTCTTCTTCCCATTCCTCTCCACTGTCATATCCGTAGTCAAACACTAGAACATCTTTTGCACAAGGTGTCCTTGGCCCGATGATTCGTGAACTTCTTGTCCAAGTTCCAAAGTACCCTGGGCGACTATCCTCGGCAAAAATGAGGACTTTTGCAGGAAGGACGGAACGGTCGTTAAGTTGGGCAAGCAGGGAACGCACAGTCGCATCATCTCCTTCTACCTCTGCTTCTGACAATTTGTTCACGATATCCCGCACACAAAGAGGGTTATATGTTTTGAGTCGTGGATCCTGCTTTCGCGTGGAAGGTGGTTTCCGAGATTTGTGATTCGAAAGTGAGAGGGAGGATACAACAGAATGTAGATGGTCTAGAAAGCGCAATGAGAATGGACTGAATGAAAATCTGGGGATTACTTACCTCTAGTGCTCATACTTGCGACATTATCGACCGACGAGGAAGGATTGGACATTTCAACATCACGGTCGTCATCGTCCTCAATGAGAATGATGTCGCCCTGGGTCTTCACTGGTGACGAGCGTCTATTGCGTTTCCTAGACTCCTGGAACCAGTTAATGGGAGCAATTTCCGTATCCTTTTTGAGGACAAAGGGCTTGAACGATCTTTCGAAGTCAGATGTAATACTTGAAGAACTGGCGACATTGGAAGTTGCCTTTGTCGGAGTCCACGTAGACGCCTTAGGCTTCGAAAAGAAATTGGCCATGATAGATCGGGATTTATCCTGGGCATCCTTCTCCTTCTTCTCCTTCTCAGCTTTTGCAACTTTCTTTTCCAGTCTTTCCTGTTCCTACACCATGGTCTGTCAGCGTCTGCTCGAGATGTTTGCTGGAACTCACTTTAGCAGCTTTGACTGGATCTACAGCCTTTGGAACTCGTGGTGGTTTAGAAGCCCCTGATTTCAAGGTCTGAATGCCTATATTAGCGTCGAGTAAAGGGAATCCAATGCAGTATATACCAAGTCATTCTCCTCATCTTCCTTCTTGTGTTTCTTGGATGATGGTGTAGATTTATTTTCAGATACCTCGTGAGTGTTTGGTTCCTTCTGAGGAAGTTTCGACAGACCCTTAGGGTCCAACATAGCGTCCTTTACATCTTGGGACAATGATTCAAAAATTGCCATAAGATCTTGTTTGGCCTAGGAGGATATAAGAGGATTCGTATCGGAGATAGTTTGAGACCCACTTGAATTCGCTCAGCCAAGCGAGTTTCCGCTTTCTCGCGTGCATTCTTAGGAAGCCAATCCCGATGCTGGTCCTTGACTTCCCATCTCCAAACACACACAGCTGCAGGCGCCCTCCCACCAGCAATACCATCTAAGCCATAATTGTTGCGTTGCATAACTGCTTTAATCGCAGCCTCGACCGCACTTAGTGGCAGGGCGGCCTCAGCTACCGCCACGTTGTCCTCCGCATCGTCTTCATCCTGCGTCGGAAGTAATTCTTGTCGTATGTGCTTTGAAAGTGCAGCTAATGTTTTATCACTTTACAACATTGATACTGAGATGCGCACACTTCCTAGGAACGGACATATAACACACCTTTCGTGGGCCAATTTAACAATAAGAGGTCGATGCTCGTCTGGTATAGCTATTAAGGGTGGATCCTGGCGCTTGATGCGCCCTTCGAGCATTTCACGGAATCGCACGATTTCTGAGAGGAAATAAGTAGAGAAAAGGATAAACTTAATGCATCACCTGTAGCGCACCTTGCAACGTCTCCGACTGCTTCTCGAACGATATACACTTCTGTTTGAACTGAACCTTCCCATTCTTCAGCTCAATCAGAGACGACCGGCCAGGCTTATCTAGATAAGTTCACATCAGAATGAGCGATTTGTACAAGGAAATCGCGTCCTCCTTGCCTTCAGCTTCCACGCTAGCCACGATATCCGAGGTGACTGCAAGATGTTCAAGCAAAGAAAGTCATACCAAAGTAAAACGCGTACCTTTGTTCAATTCTGAGCCCGACATGTCACCCAAAGGACCTTTCGCAAAAGCTGAGGTGGGAGAAGCAAAGAGCGAGAAAACCGATGGACGCGACGTGACTTATTGTCATGGAAGTCACGCGTCCGTGACAATGCAGTACAATGTCTTTCTTCAACCTCAAAAGCGCGTCGACCAAGAACACACAGAAGCACGTTGTAGATCCAGAAAACCAGCCATGGGTCGAGAAATAGTATGAGATTCTACAAAAGTTTTTGGAATATGACTTATGATTTCTCCAGCCGCCCGAAGACCATCGACGATGTATCTGCACAAGAACATACCGTAACAGTTTTGCAAAAGGCACTGACGTCTACAAATGTACGATTTTACTCCCAGACGAAGAATTTTCTGCTGAAATGGCGCTAGCTCCCGCACATGTTGTTCTATGGACCTCCTGGAACTGGGAAAACATCAACGATCCTTGCATTGGCGCGACAGCTCTTTGGGTAAGCTACAACTATGACGCGCTCGATTACTCTTACAAGATTTTTCAGCCCAGATAATTTCAGAAATCGCATCTTAGAACTGAATGCCTCCGATGAACGTGGTATAGCGATTGTTCGTGACAAAATCAAGACGTTTGCTCGTCAAACACCTCGGGCACAGGCTGTATCTTCAGATGGGAAAACATACCCATGCCCACCCTACAAAATCATCATCCTGGATGAAGCAGATTCTATGACTCAGGACGCTCAAGGAGCTCTCCGACGTATCATGGAAACATATGCTCGCATAACCAGGTTCTGCCTAGTGTGTAACTACGTAACTAGGTAAGAGGTGCTTTCATCTTTTCTTCGCCAAGTTAAGCAACAAATCTCTATAGAATAATAGAGCCTCTCGCGTCGAGGTGCTCGAAATTTCGCTTCACTCCGCTAGACTCGTCCTCGGCGAGTTCACGGCTCGCACAAATTGCACAGGCAGAGCGCATCGTTATCGACCCTTCAGTCGTCGATGCACTGATCAGTACATCCTCAGGCGACTTGCGACGTGCCATCACGTACTTGCAATCAGCATCGCGACTAGCGTCCTCAACAAATCCACCCATGCCTATAACACCAGTTGACATTCAGGAGATTGCGGGCGTCGTACCTGAATCTGTTATCAATGACTTTGCACGAGCGCTAGGCATTGAGGTAGAAGGTGCTATGGACATCGATGATGAAGGTTTGAGAAGAAATGGCAGTTCTTTTGGCCCTATTCAGCAGAAAGTTAAAGAGCTCATGAGGGAGGGCTTTTCGGCCACTCAGATACTCTCTCAAGTACGCCTTTCTTCATATCATATCTCGTATTTGCATTTCCTCACTAGAATTTCTTAGTTGCACGATCTAGTAATTCTGCATCCCACTTTAAATGGGCGCCAGAAGTCAATGTGTGCCCTAGTGTTCGCAGAAGCAGATAAAGCGTTATGTGATGGTGCCGATGAGGAGCTTTGGATGCTAGAGGTCGGTTTACGAGTTAATAAGGCAATTTCTTAGTGGGCACTGCTATGTATATACATCATCTCAATGTTGACATTGCTTATGAAGTTATTCCCACTGAGATATGTCGTACAGCAAACATTTATTGCGGTTACAGCATCATGAACAGAGAAAGCAGGGTAAGGAGAAAGCAAGGTGTCTAATCACGTTCACCGGATACCAGCGGTTGCTTTTTGGAGGGCACGCTTGATGCCGAGCTGTGCCTTTTTGAGCTCATCAGCTGTCGAGTCCTCAATCTCCAACTTCTCAAGCGCCCGGGCAAGCTCAGCCTCAACCTGGGACTTAGCTCCGCGCTTAAGCTTCATGCCAATCTCAGGGGAGGTGATGGTGCTCTCGACCTGGTGGATGTAAGCCTCGAGGTCCGACTTCGCCTCGTGGCGAGCAGAGAACTCCTTGTCAGCCATCTTGAACTGCTCAGCATCCTTGATCATCTGCTCAATCTCAGCGGAGGACAGACGACCAACAGAGTTGGTGATGCCTGAAAATGATCATGAGGAACACGAGTATACACAATTATGTTGGGACATACTGATTGAAGCCTTGCGGCCGGAGGCACGGTCCATGGCAGAGACCTTCAAGAGACCATTGGCATCAACCTCAAAGGTGGTGACGAGCTCAGCCTGGCCACGGGGCATGGGAGGAATACCAGTGAGCTCGAACTCGCCGAGCAGACGGTTGTCACGGCACTGAGTGCGCTCACCCTCGTAGCTGTGAAAATTAAATATTTAGCAGGGAACAAATCTCTATACGTTAAGATTACTTACACAGGGAAGGTGACAGTGGTCTGGTTGTCCTCAACAGTGGTGAAAGTGCGGGACTTGTTGGTGGGGATGGGGGTGTTACGGGGAACGACGACACCGAAGACATCACCCTGCATGGCAACACCAAGGGAGAGAGGAGCGACATCAAGGAGGAGGAGGTCCTTGGTCTGCTCAGAGGTCTGGCCAGTGAGGACAGCGGCCTGGACAGCGGCACCGTAGGCAACAGCCTCATCGGGGTTGATGGACTTGTTCAATTGGCGGCCATCGAAGAACTCAGACACGAGGGACTGGATCTTGGGGATACGAGTGGAGCCACCGACAAGAACGATGTCATCGACCTTGTCGCGCGACATCTTCGCATCCTTGAGGACCTTCTCAACAGGGTCCATGGTGGACTTGAAAGAAGCAGCGTTGATCTCCTCGAAACGAGCACGGCTGATGTTCGCTGAGAAGTCCTCACCCTAAATCCCAAGCTCAGTCGAAATGATACTAAAAGATGACATGATTTACTGACCTGGTAGAGCGAGTCAACCTCGACGGTGGTCTGAGCAACGCTGGAGAGGGTACGCTTAGCACGCTCGCAGGCGCTCTTGAGACGTCTGAGGGCACGAGGGTCGTCGGAGATGTCGAGCTTGGTCTTGCGCTTGAACTCGTTCTTGAAGTGTTCGAGGAGCGCATTGTCGAAATCTTCACCACCAAGATGGGTGTCACCGGCAGTGGCCTTGACGGCGAAAACACCACCGCTGATGTTAAGGAGAGACACATCGAAAGTTCCTCCTCCAAGATCGAAGATGAGGACGTTCTTCTCAGTTTTTGATTGACGGTCAAGACCGTAAGCGATGGCAGCAGCGGTAGGCTCGTTGATGATACGGAGAACATCAAGGCCAGCGATAGCACCAGCGTCCTTGGTGGCCAGACGTTGGGAGTCGTTGAAGTAGGCAGGGACGCTAGAAAGAAATAATGTGAGTGAAATTTTGTTCGGTAAGATAGTGAAGCATCGTACGTGACAACGGCCTTCTTGACGGTCTTGCCGAGCTTAGCCTCGGAAATCTCCTTCATCTTGGTAAGGACCATAGAAGAGATTTCCTGAGGGCTGAAGGTCTTGTCCTCGTTGAGGTAGTTGACTTTGATCAGGGGAGATCCGTCCTTCTCAATGACCTCGAAGGGCCAGTGAGTCATGTCCTTGAAGAAAAAATTCAGTACGAGCGGCATTTAATCAAGTTTACTACCAACCTTCTTAACATCAGGGTCGCTAGTGGGCGAGAAAGAATCAGATGATGGTGCCATTCATCGGGGAAATATACACATACTCAAAACGGCGACCAATGAGACGTTTAGCATCAAAGACAGTGTTACGGGGGTTCATGGCAGCCTGGTTCTTGGCGGCATCACCAATCAAACGCTCCTCAGCAGAAAAAGCGACATATGAAGGTGTCGTGCGGTTGCCCTCTGCAGTCAAAGCCATGAGCCTATGGATATTCATATGATATAGAAGTACTAACGGTCGTTGGCGATGATCTCAACTCGGTCGTTTTGCCAGACACCAACGCAGCTGGGGTGAAAAATTTAATCATGATATCTTGAACAGATAAAACCAGGATACATACGAGTAGGTGGTGCCAAGATCGATACCGATAGCGCCGTCGAACAAGTCATCCATTTTTTTTAAAAGAAGAGGAAGAGGAAGAAGAAGAGTGGTGATGGGTGGTGGTTGGGGCGGAAGAACGAAGAAAAAAAATCGATTGGTGAGGTAAGCATCTCGTGTGGAATTGTGCACAGCCACATCCCAAACACCTCATGTCCTTCTGGTCGACTGCCCGTCCTTGGGTGGCTTCTTCTTGTCGCTCCTCCAGGTCTCTTAGGAGCCCATTAAAGCGCCCTTTGACCACCAAGTCTCTTTACGACTGGGAAAATGATCCTGTCTTGCTTCAGGGAGGTGAACCGCTAAGTGGCAGTGACAAACAACCCGCCGCCAAGTTGGAGGAAGAAGAAACGTATACTCCCTATGAAGGAGATCTTAGTACTGGTGATATGTGGTTAGATCTCCGGCTCCGCCGCGCACATGTCGGGTATTTGAGTCAGTGACCCATATTTCTTACTTTCATGCGCAAAATTGACCTCCATATTTTATTCTTGCAGTTGACCACTTTAGTAAATACGGGTCGACTCAAAACGCGCAGAAAACATATCGCCCTCGTGACGCGCTGCACAAACCAGCCGCACAGGCCACTATTTCTGCTCTTCTCGCCTCTGGTGCACACTTTGGTCACGCCGCCTCCCGAATGAACCCAAATTTCGTCCCCTACGCATATGGTACACGTTCTGGAATCACAATCATCGACCTAGACCAGACATTACCCATGCTACGTCGCGCCGCAAATCTTATCCGCGCCGTTACCAGTGCAGGTGGACAAATTGTCTTCATTGGCACACGACCGGATCTGCGACCAATAGTGCAGAAGGCAGCCAGCCGTCTCGGTTCACAGGGCTTCCATGTCGGAGACCGATGGCTGCCCGGTACCTTGACAAACAAAATCCCACTTTTTGGTCTTAACGTCGTGAAAGAGACGAAAGTCGTCCCTGACCTTGTCGTTCTCCTTAATCCTCTGGCAAACATGAATGCAATTCGGGAATGTGCCATTGAACACGTCCCGACAATTGCTATTGTTGACTCGAATGCTGATCCTCGCATTGTCATGTACCCGATACCAGCAAACGACGAAAGTACTCGGACAGCGGAGCTTATTGGAGGTGTTCTTAGCATTGCTGGAAGGGAAGGGGTTGCTATTTGGGAAGCGGAGCAAGAGAGACGAGCAGCAAGAGAAGAAAAACTGGAGAACCCTCTCTACGGCAGTAGTTAATGTGCTGATACATACTATACACTACGTAATATTTTTTAACTGGCTTTGCTGGAGGTTAAACCAGTACTCTGCGCAATAATTCGATCGATTAGAAAGCTTTCAATACAGGGATGAAAGGACGTACGCTCTGCGTCTTCCAAAGCTCGTACATTGCCCTTGAGTTTATTCAAGGTCTCCACATATTCATCTTCCTCGACACTATCGTACACGATTCCACCCCCAGCCTGCAGGTAGGCAATACCATCTTTGAAAACCATCGTTCGAATCGCAATGCATGTGTCCATAGCATCATCAGCGAAATCAAAGCGGCCCACAGCTCCTGCATAAACTCCTCGTCGTTCTTGTTCCAAAGACGAGATAATTTCGATGGCCTTGATCTTGGGTGCTCCAGATACAGTTCCAACGGGGAAAATGGATCTAAAGGCATCAAACCTATTGTACACTATGTTAGACGGAGACAAAACTCGGATTCAAAAAGAGGAACCAACCTTGTTTGACCTTGACGGAGGTGGCCTGATGCCTGAGATGTCAGATGTATGACATGACTGAATTTCTCCACCCGCATGAGATGGTCAACTTTGACGGTGGCAGGCTGGCAGACACGGTTCACGTCATTTCTAGCGAGATCGACAAGCATGATGTGTTCTGCTCGGTCCTTCTCGGACGCCAACAACTCAGCTCCTAATTTTTCGTCCTCTGGTAGGATATCAGTACTACGCGTAAAGTCTTATAGATGCTTAAAGACATGCCTTCAGGGGTTTTTCCACGCTTCGTGGTACCAGCAATGGCATGGTTGTATACAACATTCTTTTCGACCTTGCAAAGAGTCTCGGGGCTAGCTCCAACAATCTGGAGGTCACCGCAGTCTAGGAAAAACATGTATGGTGATGGGTTGACCTGACGAAGGCGTCGATACGCGTTGAAGGGATGTAAAGCAGTAGGCCGAGCAAGTCGTTGAGAAGGTACAGCCTGGATGATGTCTCCTGCAACGATATGCTCTTTCAATTTTGTAACAAAGCCCTCGTATCCAGCTTTCCCAACGTTGGATACGCCCTCGGCACCCAAAGTAATCGGAGGCTGGGGTGGTTCTGGCGTAACAGGACTCAGCACAAGCTTTGCAAGTCGACGTGCTTTCGCGACGGCTGTGTTATACACAAAAGCCAGATTTACTGGTCCAGCATTCTTGGGAGCAAATACGTGCGAGACAACCTTCACGGTCTGGAACATATGATCATAGATGAGGAGGGTGTCGACGAGCATGAAAGTCGCCTCTGGTATCTTGAGGGTATCCCGTAGATCTGCTGCCGTCCTAGGTTCGAAATAGCGGACACAGTCATAAGAAACGTATCCAATCGCCCCGCCCGTGAATGTAGGGACTTCAGATAGCTTGACATATTGATAGAGTGCAAGTTCTTTTTGAAGAGCGACCATAGGGTCTCCAGTGATTTCTTCATTCGGACCAGTCTTGATCACTTTGAAGGGATCTTGGAAAATTTACGAATCATGGTAAGTATGAACTCAAATCTCAAGAGCATGATGGACTGACCTGCTCCAATGAAGCTGTAGCGTGCAACATTCTCCCCTCCAATGACTGATTCAAGCAAGAAGCTGTACTTCGAATCTTTCGCAACGCGAAGATAGGCCATACACGGCGTGACAAGGTCCGCTGGTAATTCGACATATACTGGAACGCAATTGCCTTGTTTCTCGACGTTGATCAGTCGTTCGATTGTTTCGAGAGGGGGATATACAGGGAGTGTCTGTGGGACGATCAAAAACTAAAGAGTGAGAAAGGTCTGTAGTACTCACAGAGGGATCCATGAGGAGATGGGAGTCCGTTGTGGATGATGAATGAAGGACGAGCTAACGTTTAATAGTCGAAGAGTACCTAGCCGATCATCATCCAACCTGACTCGGTAATGAAAATTCGCTACTTGAACTTGTCACAGCGTCCTGCCATCGCAGTCCACCGCGTGATACAGCGCCGAACGATACACATACTACGTGCAAATTGGAGCATCTCAACTGCCGAGGCTATCCTTGACGGCGCTTGGTCAACTCTGCAAAAAATCTTATCAATACTGCACCTGGGCCTACAGCATGATCACTCCTCGTTTCAGTTGCAGTCAGACAGAACAGTCTGTTATGATCTCAATTTATTGTCCTTCTGTTCGAGTACGGGTGTTACTTTTTCGCTGCTCTATCGCTGACAAAAGTTGTTAAAGTAGGCAGCAGACGTTGAAATTCATGTCGACGACACCCTTGTCTCTGTTCATATAAATCCATATTTTCTGCGGCTGAATTTCTCTTATCCATTGTTGGAGGATGATGCCTCTTCAGCAAAATACGATCCTAGCTCAGGATATCTAACGATCACCCTGACAAAGGAGAACCCCGGCCAGGTCTTTGATGATCTGGATCTTCTAGCGAAACTTCTTGCCCCTCGCCCAACTGCGCCACAGCCCATGATTGAAGTTGTATCAGAGACTGTGAAACAGCCGGAAAATGCTAGTGAAGATGATGATCTAATTTCAAAAACTGAAGCACTTTCCTTGGAACACGAACGTGAGGAAATACTCAAAGGTGAGAGATCTTTGTTCCATAGCCTTCATTTGTTCTGATCCTGGCCGCCTCTTCAGCGGCCGAGAACGATTGGCAACTGCCACAAGAGATATCTGAACCCCAGGTTAATACGGCTATCCAAAAACGATATGGTTTTCTCGACCAGCACTCTGGTTACTTTAGACATGTGACCCATGTTGAGAACGAGGTCAACGAACTTGGAGCGGATGCAGAGACGTGTTCTATGGCAGAGCGCCGTCAAAGAAGGTTAACACATGAAGATTCCAAATGGGATGAAGAATATTACATGTGAGTTACGTTCGACTGATCCATAGACGCATTAACCTAATATGAGTGCTGCAGGGCAGATTATGCGGACGACGAATACATCCGCGAGCTTTTGACATGGAAACATCCCCATACCGATCACAGCGAAAGTTTTCAATATACTGAGGAAGAAAATGCTGCAATGCTGCGCTTACCTCGTAAAGAATGTCTGCTGATTCAAAAGCCCCTCTTGTATTGTTCGACTGACATCTGCATTATTGTTCAGACCTTCCGACGACAGCGCAGACACATAATCTCTATCTGGTTCTCCTCACAATCCTATTTTCGTACGCATATGAATCACGGACAAATCAACGCGATCCTACCCCAGAATCTGCATGGACTTTATCAACCCTCGTGCCCGCCTTTTCAGCACTCGATCCTCCAGATTTTCGTCCCCAGTCCCTGGGAAATGCTTTGGAATTCACACCAGAGGAGCTGTCGCAGACCTTCGTGACATCATATCGACGCGCGCTAGCTTTTCCTCTATATCGATCATTTATGCTGGCCGAGGTCTGTCGTTCTGACGTAGCTGGGTTTTTATCAGGAGGTAAAAGGATGGTCGTTCGATGCTTGATGGAAATGAAGGCAATATTGAACCATCACGAAGTCTACTATGTTTACAGCAAAATATGGATGGACGACTTTTGTGTCTGGGCTCAGGCATATGCCAGGTAAGTGATGACCCTATTACATTCAGTATCAGTAACACTTAACGGGCATGCCATTTCAGCGATGCCACTCTTGTCGCTCTTGGCAAGCAGGTATCGGAGTTGAAAATTCCAAAGTGTTCCATCGGATGGCGCCTTGAGGCGTTAGAAGCTGCAACGCAGGTGGAAGAACGAGACACCGACAGCGATGATGAAGACGATTCTGACGATAGTAGTTGATGCTTCGGGCGTCGTCCAGCCTGCAAACTTATATTAAACCATTTGTAGACTCTTAATCGATAAAAATTACATAGGCTATCTATGCATATGCACAAAGATAGCGTTAAAGGCGGAGCTTAGGTTACAATAGTCCTCAAGAATGTTGTCAGTATCGCCGCCGCTCGTCCGTGGAGTTAGAAAACGTGGAGTAAAAGAACAAGAAGATACGGAGCAGGTGCTGATCAGGAAGCTGTTCACGCTGAAGAGGCTTCCGGAGAAACAGCCTGAAAGAAGGCATGCTTTGGCAGCAGAGGTTACTGATCTGAGTTTTTGACAAGGCGCTGAACCCCGCAGTTGATAGAGTTATAGCATTGTACCCGATGAGAATCCAAGGCGTCCATATACAGCGGTGATACATTTGTGTGGCATGCTGGACATTGACATAGAAGAATGAATGAAGCCTTCCGAAAGTCAACGCCATATACACCAAAATGCAGTTGCTCCAGTGGAGTTATGTGAGGAGAACCGAAGTCGTTAGAATACCGGAAAACACCAGCCGCAATGTTCTCGTTATGCTGTGAAACCTTGCGTTAGATATTTGGAGTGAGTATATATGATCTAAGATGAAAGAGTGATACTCTGGCAGTGGCACGCTAACTGGGTCCATCCTAAGCACACCTCATCGATAGAAACAGCCAGCCGGAAGGGTACATTACGCCATGATGATGCTTCATGTGGCTGCAATGTAAACATGGAAAGCACGTAGAAGCACGAGCAATCTTATGTGCTAACGATCCAGCGGGCGCGCGATAAGAATCAAGTAAATCGTTCACAGGAGCCTCTCAATTGAGTGTAGCGCAGTCTCTATAGTGACACAGGTTAACGGCATGTGGAGCGTTTTAGATATCAAACTTGTCAAGAATTTGAGGAGAGCTATGTAAGTTGCATAAAGAGCCAACTGTAAATGGAGTGATAGAGTCACACTGGTCACACTCACCGGGATGTACACGTCACATTCCAGCCCAGCTGATCCGGCCAGCCGTCATTTCTGATTATTTTAAGGCAATTGATTTCGAAAAATGCGTTGGTCTTGAAATTTACTTGCATGTCATGATGATCACTGCCATGCTCCAATTTCTTGTCTTGTTTCACAGAACAGTGCCGGGCGTGTCGAAAAATCATTTACAGCAACTATTCCGTATGAGATCCGTGATTTTAAGAAGATCTATACTCTTTTTAGGGAAATTTGTTCTCTTGCTGCTCCTTATTAGGAATGCCTCCGCAACAATCGGTCCCATCAAAACATAAGCTCCTTGTCAAGTTGTCGATGCCTGATCATTGGGAAAGCCGATGTAACTTATAATTAATACAGATCTATCTCATTTCGCCCATTCAAAGTTTACAGACCTACTTCTTGTTGGGTCACCTGCATACGATGGTGTTACAGCATATCTGAGACAAATACAAATTAACGTACGTATACATTCCATGTCATAAAATATCCACAGCAATCGCGAGAATCTGGTCATCGTGGTCAGGCGCATACCCCGCAACTTGCCGCAAGTGCTGCAATGTCTTTGCTGGTGACCCTGCGGCTGATTGCTTGATATCCCTGATATCCGACATCCAAGTTTGAAGTGCGCCTCATTGACTCACAAATATAGATCTGTATTCTAACGGCATCATGCCTCATCATGCATACGTGGAAGTCGTAGCCACACGTTGCCAGTCCTCTCAAAACATATCTTAGGTAACTGATGTATTGCTCTAATCCATACCTTGCGTACAACATTGGTCCGCCTTCTCACGCCGATTTTCCGAAATTTAAATCAGTAGAATACGAAGGCTTGGCGAGGATTTTTTTTGAATGCGGACGGCCGAGGCCCCGTTGTCCATGCGTACGAGCGCAGAGACGGCCGCACATGCGTTCAGGGCCCGATTACATCTATGTACACCGCCGCCAGTGCGTCCAACCTTATGATCAGAAGGGGGATCCACCAGTACGTATCTCGGAGAAACACACAATGCCATGTGAGGTCAGAGGGGGGTGCGAAAGTCTGCGCATCGATGCGTTCTCTCCATTCTGAAAATTCCGTAACAACGTCGCCAGCTTATTTCGCACTGAATATGAATTTTCAATGCGCGCGCATTTACCTTGAGCCACCTCAAATCATTTTGACGAGGCGTACCTACCATCCATCCCTCCATTCCTGTGAGTAAAAATATACAACACCTACATACATATTTTCCAAACTATGTATTGTACTGCCTTCGGGTGTCTTGTAGGTCCACAACGTGGTATGCCCACCGCGCGGGCGGAAAATGGAAGCCATGTGTCGTCTGGTCAACATCGCATCGCGCATCCATCCAACGCGAAGCGTCGGGAGTACCCGCCACGCCTATAACGCTTGCTACGTGGCAGCGTCATTGTGATGGTACCGCATGTTTCCCGGTCGCGTATGTTCGAGAATGTACAACGGTCACCAGAATATTTATCTACTTACACAACTGATCAGGTCGCAGATTGGATAAATGTAAAGGCAATTCTCATGCTGAAAGGTCCAAGGGGCGCATATCTCAATACCGAAAAAACTTATTCAAATATTCAAAAACCGAAAAACGTGTTCGTTGGAAGATGGTGTGCAAATCCCCAAAGAGGTGTAATAGTAACCGATAGTAGATGCTAGAAGTATGGTACATGTGGTTGACACGGCTCTATTTGCAATCTAGGCGCCACGGCGGCGGAGTCCGGCGGGGTGAGATAGAATAATCGCAAAGATATTACTTAGAGTCGGGAAGTGATAAATACGCATATAATTGGTTGAACACCAGGACACGAGAGAACCCAAACAAGCAAGAAATGAAGCAATAAGATGTATACTCTTGACAGAATGCTTCGTGATTCTCGGAGCTAAGCCTAAGCCTGCGTTTGAGGCGCTGGGTGAGGCTGGGGCTGCTTGAGGTGATGGCCTTCGGGAATGACATCGAAGCCACTCTGACCGAGATCAGCGGGAAGAGCAGCCGTTTCGTCCAAAACAGACGACGAAAGGAGCGCGTCGGCCTCATTGTCCTCTTCGTCGGTGATGCGAATGGGGCTTGTAGCGGGAGGAGGGCCAGGAAGACACGATGGCGTCGAGATGAGGTTGTTGAACAGGAACTAAAGGACGCAAAACAGTTACAAGAAAAACAAATCGGATTATTCAGTGAAATTATAGAATAGAGGATGAGTCGCCATACCGTGCCGTAACTGGCGGGAAAAAGTCGGTGAGCTGGAATATGTCACGGAAGAATGATTAAATCTTACACCAAGAGCGAAAAGCCTGCGACTTGAAGGAAAGAAGTGGGGAAAATAAATCTCTCCCAGCCGAGACCGAGGCTAATCAACCAGATCGAGAGGGTCCTGCAAGTATCAGTCAAGGATCGTGCAGTTGCGCTGACATGTCGGGTGACACTGAGACCGAAGTAATTAAAGAAGGCAATACTGCAGGCAATGGCAATCCCAGAATACAGAACTGCGGAATTGTCCACCATTTGATGCCAGCCACGCGGAAGGTCGAAGAAGGGGGTCATCCTGGAGACTGATGGAATAGACATGATAGGGAATAGAAGAATAATAGAAAGAGCTCCGAATAGACCCTCAAAGCCGACTGCGACCAAGGGGGTAACGGAATATCGTTCTGGGTGATAGAAGTCGGTCATTAGAATAGAACAAGACACCTGTGGCGGCATAACTGACCCATGATCTTTTCTATTTTTATAGGTGAGTTTCAAGAAAAACATATCGAACCGCGCGACACACCTTCTACAACAAACTGAGTGGCAGTGCTATAGAGGGGGGGTGAGCATTTATAGCATTCGGAATCATCGGGGGAAGCCACAAAAGGAGTGAATCGCTTACAAGACTTGGGCAAACAGAATGAAGAAGACACCTTCAAGATGGACCACAAACATCAAGACCCACAAGGGCTAGAAACGGAGAAAAAACTCACCGACAAGAACACGAGTTGCATCAGGTTCCTCAGAGGGGGGCAGATCGGACGTGATGCCGGCAGTCAGAGACGGAAACATGGCCTCTTTGACGGCAGCCTTGATTAGAGAACCACTCCATCCCACCAAACCTACACCTGTCATGACGATTATAAGGGAAACCCATCTAGAGAACAAGGGTCGAATGAGTAGGTTAACAAAATGAGTAGGGAATGACATCACTGATATAGCCAGAGACGGCGGCGTAGGAATATGACGCTGAATATGCCAACAAAAAGAACCAGAGCGCCACGGGTCATCTGGTAAATAGAGACAGGTGTGTATAGGAGGCCGACGTTCATAAGCTAGATATCGAGGTTCAGGGGGTGTATTACAAGTAGAATGACATCAAGACTGACAGTGGTGCCAGTAAGATCACATATGGCTGGGATCCATAGAAGGAGGAATTTCCAACCCGAGAGATCTTCGGATGGCGTGCCAAGTTTGATGTCGTCTTGAGGATTATGCTCGGAACCATTGGGGAGCTGCACAGAGGACGATTGGTGGCGTGCAGCTAGCCACGTGTATAAAACCGGGAGAAAGCCTTGGAAGACAAGTCAGTAATGAAACATTTGTGAATTAGGCGAGGAGACTGACAGAGCATTTCTCCGACTAGAACGGTTGTTAGCGAAAGTGAATCCAAGGAATTGAGGAATGAACGCACGGAACATCTGAAGAGTCTGCCATACTGGTTGTTCGTATAGAACCCGATTCGCAGGATCTGGATCTAAGCAGTTCTCCACGCATTGCATATCCTTAAAAGTTGGACGTTTAGTGATGCGAACTAGGGGATTTGCAGTGTGAATGAACTAACCTGCCACTTGCTCCATAGGGAGTTACTAGACCCCTGAGAGAGGATGTGAGAATGAATGGATAAGCGAATGAGATGGTACTGACCGTGAGGATCATTCCCCCAAGGAGGAAGGGCACATAGAGAGACGATGGCATTGTCGAGGACGACGACGAGGAGTGTGGGGTGACGAGGCGTCACAGGCGGGTGACAAGAGGTGCCGGAGTGTGACCGGGGGCCGGCGTGACCGGGGAGATTAGTGACTTGAGGTTATTCGCACGCGGAGAAGATTGATGTTTACATCCGGAGAAGCGACTTGGACAGATCTCTCTTCCTAATTGCAATGCCTTTTATCCAGATCCAACATGGTCCATCATCTCTTCCCTTCCTCCCCCAATGGTCCACCTAATTCTCTCCTCCACAAAAGGTCCTTTTCCTTCGTATCCTCCTGTCTTATACTCATCCCTCTACCAGGCAACCAAGGGCTTCGTTATTTCCCTTACGTCGGCTATTTGGGTCTCACCCCAGTCAAGGTTGAAGGCGGTATGTCTCCTCTGACGTCGTCCTCAACGTCGTCCCTGACTTATGTCTCCTCCAGTTGTCCGCACAAAAAGCGATCCAGACGCGAAGCAACTCCTCGCAAAATCCCTTACCATATCTGTTCGTTGCTATGAGTCGCGACTCGGACGCGTTAGCGTGCTCCACTCCAACGTGCTCGTCGATTACACCCAAGTTCTCTGGTCAAAACCTGACGGCGAGGAATATGCACCTATCGATGAGCTAGAGTTTCCATTTCGGATAATCGTCCCGGCAAGAGTCGGTGGCTTCAGCACTTCGACATTCGTAGACTATCGTTGCATGTGGAGAGTTGAAGCGGGTACGTCTTCCACTTGTTCTCATTCTTTCAAACCTCATTCTTTTCTCTCAGTTTTAAACCATGTCCCCATCACTGCCATTGGCTCACGGCAGGTCAAGCACTTCGAACTGCCTCTTGTTCGGTACGATGTCCCTCCATATGAGCCGTCTCCACCGTCCCCCGCAAGACCTCTTCTGCTCCATCAGACTACAAAACCCAAAGCTCCTCGAATACGGTATACCATTGATGCTCCAACCTACCCAATCGGTCCTCTTGACATCGTGTCAATACCGGTACACCTACTCCCCATGGACGACACTGTTACAATTCGTTCCGCAACAGTCATGATTGAGCGTCGTATTCAGCTTAATGAAACCGTATCATCATCATCATCTCTTCACGATGCGCCTTCGTCGCCAATTCCCATCCCCTCACCCTCAAATTCATCACCTGCCTCACCTGCATCTTCAGCCTCATCAAAAGCAAGCACTCCATCATCATCATATCATGAACCAGCTCCTCCCTCATTCACTGGAATAGAATCAATCTCATCTGACCTCTCTTCAGACCCAACCATCACTCCCCATTCCATGTATCCCTCAACATCTTCTTTCGCCTCAGATCGACCATTACTCGGCCACACTAATTCTTCCGCACCCCTCACACCTTCATCCTCGTTTCTTCCTTCTAAATTAATTGTCACTCCGATTATTGGTGCAGAATCCTCAGGCCAATTCGCTCGTAGTGAAAAGGGCGTTTGGACCAAGACCGTCACTTTGCAGTGGCCAGCTGCTAAATCCCACAGCCGCTGGGCGGTTGGCGAGACGATTCAATCGGAGCTAGTCTCAGTACGTTTCTTTGCTCGCGTCAAGGTCGGTTCCTCCATTCAACTTAACCTTCTCGTGGCGCATTCTAACCGAACTACTTAATTAGATTAGCGTCTCATCACAAAACGGCACAGAATCCATTGAACTTTCCGAGAAAGAACTCCTATTCGTGTCCACCAACGAGGCCGAACGGAAGCTTGCTCTTTCCAAATACAGCGAACTACTTGGCGCCCAAGTAGAGAGGACAGGCCGGTCCAAGAGCAAGTCGCCCCGCCGCGGCAGACGCGAAATGGATTCGGACTTGCCTCCGCCGCCAGCCCCATTTAAGGCATCGAGCAAGCAAACTAACAGCACTGGCAATGTTACGGGTTCGGGGAATGGAGCGAGCGGAAGCAGTAGCGGAAGACCACGACGTCCTCACACGAGCGCTGGTCCACGCGATAACAAAGCGTTTGACTTCTCTACTGCACAGGCGCGGATGGATTATCGCGCAGGGGGTTCGAAGGACGATGATATCTTCAGAAGGCGAGAAGAGGAGGGGCTCAAGGCGCCATCACGTCCGGAGAGCAGCCAGGGCGTGCCGTCGAAAAGATCAAGTGGAATGGGCAAGTTTTTCTCGTCCGCGCCAAAGATGTCGACGGGACCAAGTGGGAGTAGTAATAGCGCGAGCGCGAGTGGCAGCACAAGTGGGAGTGTTTCGCGGAGCGCATCGTCGAGCGTGTCGAGCCCTGAACCAGATGCTGGTCCCGCTGACAGGATGCGGGAGTGGGAGGAGGAGCTAGCAAAAATTGAAATGTTGAGTCGGCAGTCGAGTAATCTGTTGGGCTTTGGTCGAAAACGATCTACAGGAGCGACCAAGGTCAGGGGGGTATGATGTGTTCATGCACTGTATTTTTTTTTCTGTTTTGCTTTGTTCGCTGTCGCATTCACATACGTATGCATTCCCCACACATCACGCGCATCTTCACATACAACTCTTGTTGGTTATAGCACGCAAGTTAGATAACATACGCCCTAATAATTGTATACATGATTCATTTGAGCTAGGATGTGACGTCGTGACATATCGCGTCTTGTACTACGACCACGATGCAAAGCTTCCCTTGGCTACGCTTTACTGGTGCATCCATTGGCTGTAAGTTTTCGCTAGAATGACTACCGAAATAGCTTGTCTCATGCCCTTCCCCCGAAACGCCACCAAAAAATCTAACTCTTCACTTCATCCTTCTGACCTCACACCACAATCCCCTACACGCTTCATGGCCTCCATGTGACCCCCTCACACCACATACACAATCCTTTTCTCCATATACGCTCCCGGTGATCTTATGTGCGACGACTTGTAGTGATGTCGATAGGCTATCTGCTTATGAAAGGTGCGCAATTCGCGGGATGGCAGCCCTTCTGTGGAATCTCATCGCGCTGACACTTTCTTGGTATTCGGTTTTATCACTAGCCACTACTCCAAGTCCAGAACAATTGTATAACGTGAGCACAGACTTGAGCTTCTTTTCTTCTTTCTTCATGTTCCACCCACTTTCATCTCTTTTCTTACTTCTATTCCTATCGTATTTTTCGTTTTTACTCTTCGCATCCGTCGCGGGACACGCGGCGCCTTTCTTGCATAAAGTGCTACCGTAGCATTAACACGTACGCACGCACGCATGCTCACTTCACCAACTTCATTGCACGCAGGAAATGGCTCCCGATTTACGGCGCAAGGTAGATGCTGCGCGGAACTCGCGTTTGGCCCGAGAAACAGAGATGAAGAAACAGGTGGACGCGCAGGTGAATTACAGCACGCTTTTTGTCCGAAGTATTTCCACTGATCATCTGTGTCCAATCGTCTACTTACTTGCCTGCTGCGCATCTCTTTCCATATGTTCTATCCCCGGTTCCAACTCTTCGTGCTTCACGGCTTTCCTTCCTTATGGTTGCTTCTCTTCTCCTGCTGCCTTATGAATACACCCCGATACGGACCTTTACCTTACAGCTCGCGCACGACGCACGGCCAGAAGACGCGAAGCCCATCTGGGCAGACTCAAAGTAATTTCGAAGCTTTGTCTTCCTTCATACTACTACTTTTATCCAGACATAACTACACCTCGCGGTTGCGTTAACCATTATTGTATATTATTATCTCCGGCAATTCGAACTCCATCTTTTCTGCGTTGCGTCACGCGACGGATATGGAAACACCTCCGGTCATCTACATACATACTTGCGGGCGGAACATTTTCAAAGTCTCTTTGTGTCGCATGGCATTGGACACACAAGAGCTTCTCCGGACGCATCTATCGTTTGTTGTGATCTCACTGCTCAGCCGAGGCCTTGCCTGCCATCTAGCGGAAATCCCATTTAGGCACTCTGGAAAAGCATTCTGGTGCCGTCCTGCTTCGCCGCCGCAACCCATCGTGGTCCAAGGGCATATGTGCCATTATCATACCCCATATGCCCAACTTTGGCTAACTTTTCGAGTTCCTCATCGACAACCGATATCCATCAGTTTGATGTACGACACGCGCGCGATGGTCGATTTTTATTGGAAAAAAAATGTCAATCAGTTTGGATGGCTTACTTCCTAAAAATTTTCTTGGCTCTCTATATACCATGTGGTTCTGGTTCTCCATTCAATGGTGATGCAGAGCACGTACAAGATCTGCATGACATGGCAGTGCAAGCATTGCACCCGGACTCAGCTATCTTGAGTAACGCGAAGCCTTCCGTTCCATCATACGCGCCTACACTAGACGCCTACTCTGAAGAACTGGATACTGAACAGGGAACAAAGCATCGATGCGGATAACGCCACTCAATCATCAAACCTACAGCTTCGAAATGATGATCCTGAACGACACGAGACGACACGCACGTATTTTATCCTGCCGTAAGTTATCATGATCGATGATAGCAGCCGCAAGTCCATCCATCTGCGTCATACCCCAGTAAGATATGTGCATCTGTCGTGTATCCTGTCATGGAACAGATCTGTCAACCCTCTTGACGGACACGGACGCGGCTCCCTTCCGGCGGCAGCGAGGCTCGACGAGATCCTGGATCTACCTGTGTATATGTCCCATAGCTCAGAATTCAAAGACGGTTCAGGCTCCTTGTGCGCGCATGGCTCAAATTTTCAGCTCAAGGGATAACTTCTTTTCCACCTGTGTAAAGATAGCATCCGAACTCGAAACTCGATCACAATTATCGTACGCCACTTAAGGTTCGTAAATCAAAGTTCGCAAAAAAATCACAATGTTAATCATCTATGTAAGATATATATATAAGGTTCTGACAATCTACGGGCGTGCTTTGCAGTATTTGTGAAAAGACCTAGGTGATCGAGGATCCTGTCTCGCAAACCGCAAGTTAAGAACAGTCGTCCCTCAATCCATCATGGATAATGGATTCAATCATCAATTGTAGATGAGGTATGTACATGCATCGCCCCCATGAGCGCAGGGTACAACTGACACTCAGCAGGCCCTTTGTTAGGCAAGCAATCGAATTGCGCCGATGATTTCGCAATACTTTGCAACGTGCACTCTTTCGTGCTGTGTGCTCAGTCGCCGCCAAGACCAGTATTCGGTAAAAACGTGTGTAGCTGTCTTTTTCAAGCTAATTGTCGAAGTTTTTTTTTGCCTTTGTGGTGAACGCCACACAGGCTCCATGATGCTCAGCTGACCCCGAGGCCTGAGTCGGCATCTCAAAAAATAAAATACTCCCAAACTGACCCAGAAAATACTAGCCTTGATTCGTTTCTGTATTTCCAGATTTATCCATTTTTCTCTGTTCGAGTCGTGAACAATATTAATCGATTCAGAGGCATTTTCTGGTTCGTTCTCTACTCATTCGACGTTTTAACAAGCTTGTGATCGTGATCTTGATAAAGTGCCATAGCATCCAATGTAGCACAAATGATAGCTTGAGTAGTGTAGTCTTTGGATGCATGCAGAAAGGAAAGAGGAAGGAATGCAGGTAACAAAGTCAAATTACTGGCGTGAATTTTGTCCTTTCCTTTTTTTTTAAAAAAAAAAAAGAATCACCCTAAGTCTCGTCGCCAAGTTATTCTGTGGCCTCCAGCCGACTTGATTCTCTCACAGCGAGATAGGCTGAGATTAGTAACTTCGCCACAACCGACATCATCTTTCCTACTACTATTCGGATCCGCGTGTCAAAACAAAGATGGTTACACCGGAATGCACAACAATATGACCCCCTAGGCGATTGAACTCTGCCAGTGGTCGAACAGGCTCATTCATTGGAGTTACTCAGGACGTAAATGACCGTCCAAATGAAGGCAAGCCGTCCAAGGAGAGCGAGGTGAAAACTAGTGTTGGGAATGGAATATTTTCTGTACGCGGAAGCCGTCCATGATTATTTCAACTTTCAAATGAAGCTACGGTTCATTTTTCCTGGTGAGAACGATTAATGACGTCCGTCTTCATCGTTGGAGACATTGGATGCAGAGGTTTAACACATTCTCGATAAACATTGGAATGCGGTGGATTCGAAAGCTTGTTCTGCAACTAGGATTGGAGTTCTGTTAGTCAGCTCTGAGATCCTAGCTTCATGAGAGTTTCAACTCTGAGAACAGACGGGTTTCCGATGGAGCCGTAAATTTAGGAAAAGTAGATTATTGAAAACTGAGCGAGACAGAGATCAACGAGCTGGGGTGACATCTAGATGGGCGACAAGGATGGTGGATGGTATTCAACAACGCTATAAAACCAGGATAGAAAATTAATCAGGAAAAACGATGGTTCCCAGCCAGACCTCTATCTTAAAATTACGGGCGGAAATCGTCGGCAGGGGCTCATGTCATAGAGGCAAGAAACTCACCTAGGGGAAAGTGTTCAGCAAACTGCATCGCACATTATTCTTGTGTTGCTCTAGAGCCTAACAAAGGCTCGTAAGCAACAAGTGACTCAGTTGACGAAGGCAAATTAGCATACAACGGTGAATTTCCTGATACCGGCCGTCGGGTGGCATCCTCCACGACTGTTGGGGGCGTGCTTGATGCATCTCCGTTTGCATGAGAGATACCAGCCGGAATACCTCCCAAAGGAGCAGAGGCCGTGGACGATGAGGCTAACGCAACGTTAATAGTGTTGTGAGGGGCTGGAGAAGGGCTACGGCTGCGAGATAACGATGAGGATGTACTGATTATCGGTGGGAGACTCGGCGCATCCTTGTTGACACTAGATAAATCGCCATGCACGGGAGATGACGTTGGAGGCGCAGAAGTAGATGGTGATGGTGTCGTCAGATCACTAGAGGGTAGCTCTAAAAGAGTTGAAGGCCCAGGAGCTGAAGCTGAAGTAGGAGCAGTGTTAGCGGCCGCGGCCGCGGCGGCTTCTGCAGCTTCTTGCTTTCTCTTCTCTTCGGCTTCTTTGCGTTGATGTTCTTCATGGTCGATCATAGACAATCTCATTGCTTCCATGACCATCAACTTTAAGAAACGATTGTCAGAATGAATGATGTATATGAAAGTCACAAAAAGCTCACTTCTTCTAGGTCCTGACCAGCCATCCCCACATATTGTTCAAAGTTCTGGTTGGGTTGTCCCCTCCTCCGTCTCCTGCTTCCTCCGTTATCGGCTTCCGCAGCTTCCTCTGGGCTCAAGGCATGCACCCTCCCACTAGTAACGCCAACTGGGATAAGTCTATCTCCGACTTGACGCATAATGATTCTTCGATTTGCACGCCGTGCTACTGCGGCCCGGACTGCGGCTAATTTGGTCTCCCAATCTGGTCGAATTTGGTCTAGTATTTCATCGCTGAGTAAAGAAGGCCTACTCGAGTAGTTGAGATATATAATACCTGTTGTCACCACTTCGGGGCTGTCGGCTCCGAAACTCTTCTGTCGTCGCTTGTGGGTGGGATACGATGGTGGTTCAGGAGATTGGTGACCCTTGGAAGATTCTGCCAATGGTGTCTATAGAATAAGGGTATGAGAGGTAATCAAAAAGGCGACCAAGTTCAGCTACTCACGCCGTCTGAGCCAAGGCCAGCTCGCCATGGTGGAGGCGTATAGACAACGCCGAAGTTCTCTTGAACACAATAAGGGCAGGCGGCAGGCTCAGAGACCAGATGGGTAGTAGTAGGTTCAGCCCGCTTGATTTGTACGAAGCACTCAGTGCAGATTGCTTGGTCGCAACATCTAGAATGATTTATGTTCGGGGGATAATACTATAGCAGATGAGGAATGAAACGACACAAGTGGATAATACGATGACGCACCAAGAAACAGATAGGACATTCAACAGCTCCCCTATACACCAACGCCTCTGGCTTGCTTGGTTCCTTCGGGGCGCCTGGGCGTTTGGGCTTCGCGGATGTATGGGATGCTGGAGTCTCAACGCGCGTGATAGTCTCGTGGCCATCGGGGTCCGAGGTTGGCAACTGCTTTCTGGCGGCCAGAATCTGGTCATCGTCCCAATTCTCATCATAGTCCTCTAGAGGTCTGTAGAAAGGCGCGAGACGTCGTGCACATATGAGTTGGGTGACGATAGCTTGATTCCAGTCTCGTGGTCCTGTGTAGACGCCGTGAGGAGACAGCGATCCAAAATCGACGGACTCGTCATGATGACCTCGTCCTGAGGATGAACTGTTGCCCATTGTGTCTGGCCGTCCCCGTTACGGATACCCAAAATCGTTGAAACGTTCACCAATTCTTGCTGTGCCACTCCGTGCAATGGGCGCACACCAGTTGATGGTTATTTGTAAGGTGGCGTTGTAGATCAACTTTATCCCTTGATTCACAGCCGAACCACATCATCATCCAACCTGAGCAACCAAGATTTCGTCGTATTCTACTCAGTGCTAATATCAGTGCATAAGGCTTATAAGGATCCCAGGAGGTGTCATTTTACCCAAGGCAGCGGCAGGCACCCATCAACTCACATGCCATCGTGCTATGGATGGATCTATGTACTTTCGTTCTCCTCTAGAGGCCAGCCCTTTTATTGCACCTCAAATGATCCATGAGGTATGTCAAGAGTATATATATATATATATCGTGACTGCCTTGTACAGTCGACTAAATGTGAGTTTTGCGTAACGGAATCTACCAATTTGCTTAGTATGTGTGCCCTTCAGTTGTGAAAACCTCGACTTTTTGCTACAAAACCCTCTGGTTCTGCTTTACGGGCGATCAGACGATCTAGTATACAGTCCCAGGCTTGCCTTGTGGGACGGACTCAAAGAAAAGAAACCGCATCTGGGCATAATTTTGTGAATAGTAATAGGGTTGATGAACGCCTACCGCGCGCGCGCGTTCAATATCATTGTATCCCCTTGAAGCAGAGTGGCGGGACAATACGCTCTTTCTATTGGAATGTCCCAGAATGCGTTTCTGTTGAACATGATATATCTATGATCACTGCTATTGAATTTTTTTGTCGTTGCAGGACATCAAAATAGGCAGTATAACTGTTAGGCATTTCGATACCTCCCGCGCATTTCCTGTCCCTTGAAGAATCTAGACCTCCAAACCAGGCATCTCTTGAAACATATGACCAAATTTCAGCCGACAGACACTGTGATATTGAATCCTTTCGCATCTGACATCAGGATGTCAGGTCTATATATTTTTGTCAAACGTTTCAAGAAGGTGGTGTTGCAGCGTCTACTACCTCCAATATCATTGGGCTTAGCATACTGCTCACTACATCCTATGCATTGTTCGATTCGTATGCCGTTGGATATCACTACGTTGCTGCATTGGAGACTTAGTATGACAACAGGCGGATTTTCTTCCCAATTCAAGTTGATGCAGGTGCATACTTAGTTATGCACTTGTCATATGGTAGATCCTGATAGTACGTATAAATATTCTGTATATGATGGCAGATGTGCAGTGGAAAAATATCTGAAAAATAGGCTTGCGTCGGTCCAATGATTGTGAGAGCCGATAGCGTCATTGCCCAATGCCCATTCGGTTCCACGTTTCAAACCTTTCCCCCCAGTGCAATGAATCAGCTAAGTTCAAACAGTGCTCTCGTCAGCAGCGGTTCAAAGAATGCAGAAAATGCAGTTCCGTACCGAGGGAGCCGTCTTTTACTAAACTTTACACAGGCGCGCCACGTCACTCTCCGTCGCACGTGGTCCATTTGACAATATTTTTGGGATCGAGGATAATTCAAAATTCACACTTCAACCATCTACCTTTAATTTCTGGTGGTCGGCTGCACTTGTGATTCTCATCACATTTGTTTTCACTCTTTTCCACCATGGATACACCCTGGACACATTCTCCAGAGGAGATCCTCCAGCACTTCAGCGTTGACGCGACTAGTGGACTTTCTGCAGACCAAGTTTCTAAACATGCGGAAATCTATGGACGAAACGGTGCGTTAATCTCTCGTATAAATGTAACGATTTTCAATATTCCCCCTATATCCAGAGCTACCTGAAGAACCCCCTACTCCTCTTTGGGAGCTTATTCTCGAACAATTCAAGGACCAACTGGTTTTGATTCTCCTAGGGTCTGCCGTTATATCGTTTGTCCTTGCACTGTTTGAGCAAACTGAAGAATCGTCGTTCCTTGGTGCATTCGTTGAACCGCTCGTTATTTTACTCATCCTCGTCGCCAACGCGGCTGTCGGTGTAATTCAGGAGTCTAGCGCTGAGAAAGCCATTGATGTGAGAATGACACGCCTTTCACGCGTTGTTTTTAGTCATTGACTTATATCCTATCCCAGGCTCTCAAAGAGTACTCCCCAGATGAAGCCAAGGTCGTTCGTTCGGGTAGTATTCGCCGTGTACACGCAACGGAACTAGTTCCTGGCGACATCATTTCCGTTGCAGTGGGAGACAGAATACCTGCCGATGCTAGACTTCTTTCCGTGTCTTCGAGCAGTTTCAGAATTGATCAAGCTATCCTTACCGGAGAGAGCACAAGTGTGAACAAGTCGGTTGACATCGTGAAAGATGCTGGGGCTGTGAAGCAGGACATGACCAATATACTTTTCTCTGTGGGTCATGTGCACACCATTGTATAAGCTCTTGCTCACAGTAAATCGTAGGGTACTACCGTTGTGAACGGAAACGCCAAGGCCATTGTGGTCTTCACTGGCCAACGAACGGCCATTGGTGACATCCACAAATCAATCACATCTCAGATATCCGAGAAGACTCCTCTCAAACGCAAACTCGACGACTTTGGCGACCAGCTCGCGAAAGTTATCACGGTTATCTGTATCCTTGTATGGCTCGTCAACTTCCGTCACTTCTGGGATCCAAGCCACCACGGCGTTCTCAAGGGAGCTATCTATTATTTCAAAATCGCTGTTGCTCTTGCCGTCGCCGCCATTCCTGAGGGTCTGGCAGCTGTCATTACAGCCTGTTTGGCACTGGGTACCAAGAAGATGGCACAGAAGAATGCAATTGTTCGAAATCTTCCCAGCGTCGAGACTCTGGGCTGCACGAATGTCATATGCTCAGATAAGACTGGAACCTTGACCACAAATCAGATGAGCGTTTCAAACGTCTGTTGCTTTAACTCTTCATGTAGACTTTATCTGACAATGTTATGTTACAGTTCCTCGTCATTGATGAAGCGGGTGCACCACGCGAGTATGTTGTCGAAGGAACAACATACGCCCCCAACGGCGCTATTACCACTATTGACGGAAAGGATGCTAGCTTGGCGCTCAAGTCAGATCCCATACAACGACTTGCTGAGATTGCTGCCCTGTGTAATGATGCCAAGATTGTCTTCAACGCTGTATGATTTCATAGTCACCAAACAAGGCCTTGACTGACAACTCTGTCCTTTTTGTAGGATAAATCGACGTACGCCAATGTTGGTGAGCCCACAGAGGCTGCCCTCAAAGTGTTGGTCGAGAAAATCGGCACCAGAGATTTGGAAATTACCAAATCCCTTTCTGCACTGTCCGAAGCCGCTCGAGCCTCCGCTGTTAACGAACATATTGAACGTTCAATACCTCGTCTCCTCACTTTTGAGTTCTCACGCGATCGCAAGATGATGTCCGTCCTGGTCAAATTGAATGGCTCCGGTGCTCTTTTCGTGAAGGGTGCCCCGGAATCCGTTCTGGAGCGTTGCACTTCTGTCCTTGTCAACGGTAAAACAATTCCATTGACATCAGCACTCCGTACGACGATTCTCGAGCGTACATCGTCCTATGGTTCCAACGGTCTTCGTACCCTCGCTCTGGCCTATGTAAACGTTCAGGACATTGATGCCGCCCATTATCACTCCGACAGCATCAAGGATTATGCCCGTTTCGAGCAGAATTTGACCTTTGTGTCCGTCGTCGGCATGCTTGACCCACCACGCCCCGAGGTCCGTCAAGCTGTTGCAAACTGCAAAGCTGCTGGAATTCGTGTCATTTGCATCACGGGAGATAACAAAGGAACTGCTGAGACTATCTGCCGTCAAATTGGTATCTTTGACGAGGATGAGGATTTAACTGGCAAAAGCTACACGGGAAGAGAACTGGACGCTTTGAGCCACGAGGAGAAGGTCGCGGCGGTGCAGAGGGCTAGCCTGTTCTCTCGAACGGAACCTGGACACAAAAGCCAGCTTGTAGACCTGTTGCAAGGTTTGGGATTGGTTGTTGCCATGGTATGTTGGTATCTTCACAAACACTTCCCTTATTGACTTTTCAATGTAGACTGGTGATGGTGTCAATGATGCTCCTGCACTGAAGAAGGCAGACATTGGCGTCGCAATGGGCAGCGGCACTGACGTCGCCAAGTTGGCCGCTGACATGGTCCTCGCAGATTCCAACTTCGCTACCATAGAACAAGCAGTTGAGGAAGGTAGACTTATCTATAACAACACCAAGCAATTTATTCGGTACCTTAGTGCGTTCTCTAACTTTCGATTCAACTGTCCTTGTCTAATTTTCTTCATCTCAAGTTTCTTCCAATATTGGCGAGGTCGTCAGGTGAGATCTTTTCAACCATACTAGTTTACACAAACTCATGGGTCCATAGCATCTTCCTCACCGTGCTACTCGGCATGCCTGAGGCATTGATTCCTGTTCAACTTCTCTGGGTCAATCTGGTCACCGACAGCTTGCCCGCAACTGCCTTGGGCTTCAATCCAGCAGACCACTCTATCATGCGCGTGCCTCCAAGGAATAGCCGTGAACCACTTGTTGGCAAATGGCTTTTCTTCCGATACATGGTCATTGGTATGTACGTTGGCTGCGCGACTGTGTTCGGATACGCATGGTGGTTCGTGTTCTACGAGGGTGGTCCTCAGATCTCTTTCCACCAGTTGGTAAGTGTGGTTCAGGCTTATCCGCCTCGTGAAACCCAATTGCTAATGTACGCGCCTTAGACCCACTTCCATCAATGCACTTCGCTATTCCCAGAGATTGGTTGCGAGATGTTCACAAACGAGATGGCACGTCGCGCTACGACCATGAGCTTGTCTATCCTTGTCACAGTGGAGATGTTCAACGCCATGAACTCCCTCTCTGAGAACGAAAGCTTGCTGAAACTACCTGTGTGGCGGAACCCCTTCCTTGTGGCAGCCATTGCACTCAGTATGGCCCTCCACTTCATGATTCTCTATGTGCCCTTCTTCACCGTATGTGCTCTTCTATTACCATCACATTTCTCGCTCACTTAGAGCTTTGTCGGATCTAGACAATGTTTGCCATCACACCGCTTAATTGGGCTGAATGGAAAGCAGTCTTGTACCTGAGCGCACCGGTCCTGGTGATTGATGAGCTATTGAAATTTGTAACGGTACGTCTTCCCGACTTTTAACAAGATAAATTCACTCTGATTCACGATTATTGAAGGCAACCTTTGTGGAACCTCCCTCCAAAGTCAAGCTTGATTGATCGTATTGACCTAGATCATAGAGACATAGAAACAAAACCGTTGGAATTGCAGATATCTTGATGATCTCTGTGGAAGGAGGAACCACCTTATTGCTTATACACTAGTGGGATTCAAGGTAGCGTTGCGGCAAAAGATACGGGCATTCTCCCCTGGTATTACTTAGTACATCTTGCATATAACGTATAATGAATGACAACGCCGTAATGATTTCCGACATGATGAATGGTGGATGAATGCGGTGGGCAACTGATGAAGTTGGGACGCGTCTTGACCATGACTTAGATTACGAATGCGCTGAGCACTCACTATTCATAGCCGCTCCGAATCCCAAGGTCCGAGAGGTCCTTCTCAGCGCGTCGTTCTTGGCGCCAGGTTTGTCGCGGTATAACTTTAAGGGACAGGGTGATTGTCGTTATGTAATTTGACAGGACGGGGAGGTTTCGTATGTGATCAAAAAACACCGGGGTTAAAGGCCACCACACCACGCTTCTCTGTTTCTCTCCTTCACACCTGTCTTGAAGCTCGAAAGACTCGCTGTAATACCCCCACGCGGCAATCCTGCCATTCACGTTCTTTTAAAAAACCATTGCTTTCAAAATCAAATAACTTATAATGCGCTTTTTCACTCCTTTCGTTACCGCTATCGTGTCGATTGTCTTTTGCGATGCTGTCCTCTCTCACTCTCATAGTTCCGACTCTTCTCTTCGTAAACGTCACCCTAGGCGATTAGACAACTCCTCATCTACAGATGTCTCTCTGAGGAGCGAGGGCGCGGTGTTAGAGAAGAGGTTTGGCCCTGATATGAGGTTCTCGTACTATGCTGTTGGTTTGGGTGCTTGTGGCCAGGAGAGTAGTCCCGGTGATTTCGTAAGGAGATTCTTTCTTTTTGCATATAATGTGTTTTGATAAAACTGCAGGTTGTCGCCTTGAACGTGGAGGTAAGGCTGTTTGAGAGGTCTTGGAACCCGTTATTGATTTGCCACAATTTTTTCTAGCAATATGGATCAGGTGGATATTGCTTCGAAACCATTACGATCACCTACAACGGAAAGTCCACGCAGGCAACAATCGTGGATGAGGCGAGTTGTTTTCTATCTACACTTCGTTGACTAACACGACTGCCATCAGTGTATGGGGTGCCCGTATGGCGCTCTAGACTTTTCTTCTGGCCTCTTCCAATACTTTGCGGACGAATCTCTAGGTTATATCTACGGTTCCTGGGAATTCGGTTCTGGAGCACCAGCTACCACATCTACTCCAAAGCCTACGAGCACATATAAACCAACACCCACGTCCACTTATACACCCCCGCCTACTACTACCTCGACTAGTACCAAAAAGACATCGACCTCCTCGACTTCGACCTCTTCCTCAGTCCCTAAAACTTCTACTTCCGCAACCTCCACTTCCACCTCTGCCACACCTTCTGCCACACCTTCTCCGACCCCCACCGATGTCTTTGATCTGCTTGGTCTCGTCCTCGTTAATTTGGGCAACGTAGCCGCGGCAGGAGTATTGGTTGGAGTTAGTGGACAGTAGCCAATTGTCTCCTTATATATATCGAACAAATCTTTGATACCACGGGATGTCTTGGGGTTCTAATAGAATACAAATGCATGTAACTGCCAAATGCCTGCCATGCCTTTTGACAATGTCAGTTTTATCGCCATTTGTTGTTAGGAGGGTAAGTTTGTCTTTGTTGTTGTTTTTGTAAATTGTAGCCACATAATCCTGAATTTGTTTGAGGACATTCTCTTTATCCCCATCGCCTCGTGTTCACGGCTTTGCAAGCCTCACCGTCTCTCACTTAGACCCTACGTTCGTTAACGCCCCAAGACTTGCTATGCTTGCAGGTCTTTTCAGTCTCTCTCTGCTCCTTGCTGCGCCTTTGGTGGCATTGGCCAATCTTCACGGCAATGCTCATCACAACCGCCACGTTGGGATTGCCAAGCGCCATTCCCCCGATATCCAGCTTTTCCAGCGCTCCTACACTAGCGCTCGATGGACTTACTATGAAGTTGGACTGTGAGTCGATGGCTGGCCTTCTGTAAACATTAATTTATTTAATCCATCACCTAGTGGTGCCTGTGGTATAACCAACGTCGCGGCTGACTTTGTATGGACCCTTTCTCTTCTTTAAAGACGTCATATTAAAACTCCTTCATGATTTAGATTGTCGCCTTGAACAGTGATGTGCGGTTCTATCACATTAGCATTGCTCCACACCTAACCAACATTTTAGCAATATGGTTCGGGCTATCCGGGCCCCTACTGTTTCAAGACGATCACCATGGAATATAACGGCCTTACTACCACTGCTCAGGTTACAGACGAGGTCCGCTCAACCTTGACTCAAAAGTTGCACTTTCTAACCTGCCAATAGTGCCCTGGGTGTCCTTACGGAGGCCTCGATTTGTCCGAGGGCCTTTTCCAATTCTTCTCACCGTTGTCGACTGGTGTTCTTTATGGCACCTGGTACTTCAACGATGACGCTAGTGCAGGCAGCCCATCTTCCTCTTCTTCGACATACGTCGCCCCTACCACCACCAAGCACAAGACTACGAGCAGCTCTACTTACACTCCTCCGTCCACTACCTACACTCCCACCAGCACTCCCACCAGCACGAAGGAGAGCTCCACCTCTTCAACTCCGTCGTCCACGTCCTCTAGCTCCAGCTCCAGTAGCAGCGCTGCTTCTTCGTCACACTCGAGCTCGAGCTCGAGCTCCTCCAAGTCATCAAGCTCGTCTGCTACCCCATCTGCCACTCCCTCCGCCCCCGCGGGCACTAACTTGGCTGACCTTTCCCAAATCATCCTCGATTTGGGTGTTATGGTCGTAGCTGGCGCCGACCACTAGATGTCATGACGATGGAAGCGCTAGTGCGTGACGTATTTGAGATATTCACCACTGCTGCCCCCCCTCCCGTTATCTTATTTCCAGTAATTAGCTAACGGCTCAAACTACCTTGATACCCAATTTTTATTCTCTGGTTGTTCGCGATGTTTTCTTTCTTATAGTAACCACAAATCATTTTATTCTATTGACGGTGGTTCATAGGTTTTTCAAAGCATCCTTTTTTCAAGAATCCTGATCGCATTGATAAACTCATCGGTAACCTGAATTAGAAGGCGTCCGAGCGCTTATTGCAGCTCTTTAGAACTTTACGATTCGTTATTGCATAGCCCCACTTTAACCGATGGGATTCGCATTCAAGCTTAATGCCTATTATTTAATGACCTGCCTGGCGATCATCGATCACCATCTTGATCTTGAAAATCCAGCAACGATCAACTGGTATGTACCTCATCATTGACACAGACGGTCGTGAGCGGTCAGGCATCACCGCCAAGTTACGCTTTCTCGGAACTCAGTCCTCCAGATTTTAGTCTAAAATCTCATCGATAGTTCTTCTAACTTGAAGCTGCAGGGTCTAAAAGCGCCTGGAAAAAAGAGTATTGATCCTCTCCGTGGCGTTCAATCATCTGGCGTTGCTACGACTCTCCGTCAAATGTTCAGATGGAGAATTTCTTAGCGTATCAATCTTATGGAGCAATCAGGTCAGTGCGCACTTGTGGCTCCCTCAAACCGGGAAATCCTTCAAATACTCCGTTGCATGGCTCCATGATCCCCTTTTCACCCCTATCGTTCCATCACTCACATTCGTGGAATCCCTCTTCACTCTTTAGAATCACGCTCCTTAGCTTCAACACTGCTCGATGCGCCTCTGGGCTACTCTATTATTTTTCCTCCTGCCTTTGGCGGTTCTAAGCCACTCTCATGCGCACGCGGCAGCGCGTCACCATGAGCTTGCCAAACGCGCCTCTGGAGATGTCCAGTTACATAAACGCTTTTCGTCGGCGAGATGGACCTACTACGATGTTGGCCTGTGAGTCTACGAGCGTTCTTTCTTTGTTGGTACCAGGCTGAGTGTTGTTCGTTTGCAGGGGTGCATGTGGGGTGGTCAATACCAAGGACCAATATGTGCGTTGATAAATCATTTCTCTGCAAAGTCACATCTGCTGAATACCATCCGCGTAGATCGTTGCTTTGAACACGCCAGTATGTTGTGTATTGGTCAATCACTCGTTGCTGTGCCTGACTTGATTTGACAGCAATATCAGGAAAATGGCGGCGGATACCCAGGGCCTGACTGCTTCAAGACGATTACTATGATATATAATGGGATAACGGCTCAGGCTACTATTATGGACGAGGTTCGTTGCATCTTGCCTCAGCACACTTCTCGCATCCTCTCATACAAGCCAATTAAAGTGTCCAGGTTGCCCCTACGGAGGCCTCGACCTTTCCCGCGGCCTGTTCAGTCACTTTGCGGCCGAGTCAATTGGTGTGCTCTATGGCGAATGGTACTTCAATGACGGAAGTGACTCGACGCCGACCACCACCAAGACTACGTACAAGACGACCAGCACTTGGAAGCCGTCTACAACTTGGAAGCCTTCAACAACCTGGACGCCGACGTCCACCTCCACCTCCACGCACACGTCTTCATCTTCTACACATAGCTCCAGTTCCTCTACCTCGTCTACCTCGACGAAGACTACTTCTACTTCGTCCCAGTCCACGTCGTCGACTGTACCAATTCCAGATCCCACCTCCAATCTCCTGACGCTCAATGAGGTATTTAACGGTTTCGGCAACCTCATCGCTGCTGGAGCTGCAGTGGATGCCTGAGTCGGGGTTTTCATTGCCTCAATCAGCAAGATCAGCAAGAGGCTGACTCCTTGAGGAGAGATGGGTGATAACCATTTTGTATTTTGAGCTGGCACGCCTTAAGTCTGGAATATAGCAGATAATGACTGTAATTTTGGATGTATTTATTATGCCTCGTCTACCGACTCTACTCGTACCTGTAAAGCAAGAAAGAAAGAAAGATTTATATCTTTTAAGTTTGTTAGGCAGTCTCTGTCTGAAGCACTGTTGACCCCGCCGCCTAAGCTCAATCCCAGGTCCTGGAGTTCCCCATGTGTTCTTCAGAGTTGTGAGCAATTGTAACCCCAAGGGTTCAACGTTCGACCCCTGGCAACCGAATTCAACGCTTACAGTGTTGAAATGGTGTTCGCACTCCGACGATCTAATCGGCGATGAGATAAGATCAACAAAGATCGTTTGGCCTCGGTGAGCTCGAGAGGCAAACGGATGAGTGTCTACTA